>BQNB010020994.1:0-63071 GCA_026074375.1 Tanacetum coccineum | reverse complement strand
GCCCTTCATTTCTTGTCTTGTTCCTTGGACAAATGGAAATGCTAAGGATTGCCAAGGTGTCATGTGGTGGGATAAGGTTGGTCGACAAGGGGGAGAAGAAAGGGGAACAGTGTCATGGTGTATTTTGGCGGGTAGTGAGGACAGGACAACTCAGGGAGATGTACAGTTGTTCGCGCCTTATTTGAAGGTTTTAGAAAAGGAAAGAATGGTCCCTGAGGGTGTATAGCTGTGTTGCAATCCTATTTCTTTAAGTGTGCATCATTGGCCCTTTTGATTGATATTTATTTGCACCGTTAGTCCTTTTAACGACTAACAGAGTTAAACTTTAAAAGCTGTTGGGGTTAATGGGTGTTAAGTGGTTATATGGGTTTGGACCGGTTATAATATAAAAAGGACATGGACTTATAAATGGCTTAAGGCTTATAAAGTTTGTAATGTATAAGTGGGCTGACCCGGGCCTACTAGGTGGGTACGGGTGGGCCCACTTTTGACAATTTAGGTTTTCGGGTTTGGTTTTGGATGCTTTTTCCAATGCCACTTCTCGAGGTTGACTTTGACTTTGACTTTTTTGTTGACTTTGACTTTGTCTTTTCGACTTCTCACGGTCTTTCCGTTCTCGTGCTCGGTTTTGTCGTTTTGGCTTCGATTTTTATGCTTTTCTTGGATATTCGTTACCTGCATAATACAAATGCAAAACATACAAATACAATGTATTTTTAGTACATTTTTGGTCATTTAAGTCCGTTTTTAGTGGTCAAAGGTATGTGTAATTAAACACATACCAAAATCCCCCATACTAAGATATTGCTGTGTCCTCACGCAATGCTATAAATAAGCACTTAGAAAACTAAGAATCTCAATCCCCCTCGACTAATAACCTCGAAAAGTAGCTAAGTGTTCATCAAGGGGAATTAAAGAATCAATAGCTTTGAAAAGCCCCGTTTTGACCATTTTTAAATATATATACTTATTCCTACTAATATTTTTGTATTTTTCCTTTTTCTCATTTTTTTGTTTATTAGCAACTAACTAACATATTTGACTTTCGTTATTTTTATAACCGTTAGGGATCATAGAACAAGATGCATTTCGATCCGAAAATGCCCCAAAAAGGATAAATTCATCGTCCCCGACTTTTCACTCGTTCCAAACCAAGCTTAAAACGAAATCACCGTTAAATATAAGTTAAGATGCTAACACTACTCATATTTGCAACTTATGAACTTTTCACTCTCGACAATTATTATATATTAGGTGAATGTGCCATTTCGAATTTCAACCATGGATCAACATTTTGCAAAATTCTATGCTTCACGTTCCACCCGAGAATAATAAGTTTGAAGGCGAGATCATCCCATGTAGCGACTTTCGTCTCGGCACATCCCAACCTTGCGGCTAAGTGACCAGGCTTTTGACACCCTACAGAGACTAGTATCGGGACTCACGGACCTTTGGTTTCAAAAACTCTTAGGTTTCCCGTTTACACATAGCTTATTTAAAAACTTAAAATGAAATAGTCAAAGTTCAAAAGCATATTTAAATTTAACAAAAAGATATTTTCATTTATTAATTCACACCTAATATTAAACATAACCATGATACAATTGTCACCCTCGACTTTTTAGAAGGCTGCAACATCGGTTATGAGCCGGCAAGATGCATCAAACTTTTATCAGACTTGGATTATTATTCATACTATGGGATTTCTTTAGAAGGCTGTAACATCGGTTGTGAGCCGGCAAGATGCAGCAAACTTTTATCAGCCCACAGTTTATAATTATTACTTTTCATTCTTTTTTTTTTCATTTTTCATCATGTTTTTTTCATTTTATACTTTATTTCACGATATAGAGAAGACTTCTTTTTGAAAAATTTAAGTATAAGTTTGAACTAAGACTAAAATTTTTGCTATCAACTACATAAAAATTGTTGATTTAAGTTTAATTTCCAAAAATAGCACGTATTATTAGTCCGGTTAGGAGCTTATGGGAGAAAAAGCCACAAATTACACACATGAGCTCTTAAGATTTCCAAATAATCCTTGTTTAGCATCCAACTCATACTTAACTCTATCATTTTTCGTTCTTCGCGAATTTCTGCGAACGCTTAGTCTAAAAGTTAAGGAACAAGCTAGAGCTCAACACGCTCGATCGAGTCAAAATTTATTCTTATTCTACCCAGCAGGAAAGTCAAAATTGTGACAAAACACTTATTTTATTTTTGAAAATTTTTAAAAATTTTCATTTTTTTGGTATTTTGGTGGTAAAAACGGGATTACGCGAAAACAACGACTGCAGGCACAATCAAATCGATAGATCCCCCCATACTAGAATTAAACATTGTCCTCAATGTTTTAAGAAGGGTCTCTACGTAAATCCTAAGCCGTTTATTAAGTATGCTTAAAGATAAACGTTAGATCGAGTAAGATTTGGATATTGGATTTCCCAAATGAAGCTGAGGATTTGAAGCTCGAGAAGCTCGAGTGGACCGGGACAAAACACCGAACACGAGAGTCTTCAGAAAATTTTGGGTAAATCCTACAAAAAATCACAAGCACAAACAACAAGAAACGGAAGAGTACAAGCCTCCTCACATCACAATAGAAATAAGAAAGAAAATAATAGAAGGATAAGCATGGGGTGCCTCCCACGAAGCGCTTGTTTAGGGTCACTAAGCTTGACCCAATCCCCAAATTCATTTGTCCTTAGGGAAGGTTTGGAGATCCGGGACAACCAATTTTGGTACGTCCCCTCCAAAGTAGTGCTTAATTCGATGACCGTTCACCTTGAAATTTGGCCTGGAGTTTTGAGATAACTCAACGGTGCCATATGGAAAGACTTGGGAAATGGTGAACGGTCCGGACCAACGGGATTTTAATTTGCCTGAGAACATCTTCAATCGAGAGTTAAAGAGGAGGACTTGATCACCGACGTTGAAAATGCGATTTTTGATCTTTGAGTCATGGATCCTCTTTGTTTTCTCTTTATAGATCAAAGAGTTCTCATAGGCATGATCACGAAGTTCATTTAATTCATTGAGTTGAACTTTACGATGATCGCCCGCGGTCTCAAGGTCAAAGTTTGCATGCTTCAAGGCCTAGTAGGCTTTGTGCTCGAGCTCGATCGGTAGATGACATGCCTTTCCGTATACGAGCTTGTATGGGGTGCACCCGATGGGTGTTTTGTAAGCTGTACGGAAGGCCCAGAGTGCATCATCTAGTTTGTCCGACCAAGAGGCACGGTTTTCGCCTACGGTCCTTTCAAGAATTCGTTTCAAGCCACGATTGGATACCTCAACTTGCCCACTTGTTTGTGGGTGATACGCGGTGGAGAGACGGTGAGTAACTCCATATTTAAGCATGACCTTTGCAAACTGGTCATTGCAAAAATGGGTTCCGCGATCACTTATGATAGCACGAGGGGCACCGAATCGGGCGAAGAGAGATTTAAGAAATTTGCAAACAACTCGGGCGTCGTTTGTGGGGAGCGCTTTCGCTTCAACCCATTTTGACAAGTAGTCGACGGCCACGAGTATATATTTGTTCCCTCGTGAAGACGGGAATGGCCCCATGAAATCTATGCCCCACACGTCAAAGATTTCACAAACTTGGATGGAATTTTGAGGCATTTCATCACGTTGCGAAATTTTTCCTTGACGCTGACAAGTGTCACATCGGGTGACCAAGTCATGGGCATCTTTGTAAATCGTGGGCCAATAAAATCCTGAGTCAAAAACCTTTTTGGCGGTGTAGTTGGCACCGTAATGTCCCCCGGTGGGTCCACTATGGCAAGCTGTGAGGATGTCAACAGCTTCTTGGCCTGCAACACACCGCCGGATCATTTGATCCGCACATATTTTGAACAAATAGGGGTCGTCCCAAAAGTAATGTTTAACATCCTTGAAAAACTTGTTCTTTTGTTGGGACGACATCCCTTTAACAATGAAATTCCCCGCGTGGTAATTTGCATAATCGGCAAACCACGGGGTACTTGAGTTACTACGAAAAATTACCATATTAAGTGTCTCGAGAGGAAATTTTTCATTCACCTCTTTTGGGTCGAGAACATTTTCATACGGGTTTTCTAATCGGGAAAGATGATCGGCCGCGAGGTTCTCGGCTCCTTTTGTGTCAATTACATTGAAATCGAACTCTTGAAGGAGGAGAACCCACCGTAGCAATCTTGCCTTAGAATCTTTTTTAGCAAAGAGATATTTTAGGGCAGAGTGATCCGTATACACTACGCTTTTGTTCAAGATGAGGTAAGATCGGAATTTTTCGAAGGCATACACCACGGCTAACATTTCTTTCTCCGTTGTGGTGTAATGCGATTCCGCCTCATTCATTGTTTTACTAGCATAGTGTATAGGCCTAAAGTGTTTTTCATGACGTTGCCCCAAGACTGCACCTATGGCAAAGTCGCTTGCATCGCACATAAGCTCAAAGGGTAGGTCCCAGTCTAGAGCAATCAAGATTGGAGCTTCAGTAAGTTTTTTCTTTAATGTTTGAAAAGCTTGAATACAATCATCAGAGAAAATGAACAGAGTATTCTTCTCAAGGAGATGGGTTATCGGTCGGGATATTTTGTAAAAATCCTTAATGAACTGTCGGTATAAACCGGCATGACCGAGAAAACTCCGAACATTCTTAATGGTGGTGGGATGAGGTAACTTAGCAATCACATCGACTTTGGCTTTATCAACCTCAATCCCTTTTTTGGAAATCTTATGGCTAAGGACAATGCCTTCCTTTACCATAAAATGACTTTTTTCCCAATTTAAATAAAGATATGTGTCTTCACACCTTTGAAGCATGTTGTCTACACGAGAGAGGCAATTTTTGAATGAATTACCAAAGACCAAAAAGTCGTCCATGAAGACTTCCATCGTTTTTTCGATCATATCATGAAAGATAGCCATCATACACCTTTGAAACGTGCCCGGTGCATTGCATAAGCCAAAAGGCATGCGACGGTAAGCGAACGTTCCGTAAGGACATGTGAATGTTGTCTTTTCTTGATCATGAGGGTCGATGGGAATTTGAAAGTACCACGAGAAACCATCAAGAAAACAATAGTACTCGTTTCCTACTAATCTCTCAAGCATTTGATCCATAAATGGTAGTGGAAAGTGGTCTTTACGAGTGGCTTCATTTAACTTTCGGTAGTCAATGTATACACGTCATCACGTAACCAATCGAGTTGGAATTAATTTATTTTCATCATTTTCAACAACGATAAAACAACCCTTTTTCGGTACGCAATGTACGGGGCTTACCCAAGGACTATCCGAGATCGGGTAAATTAATCCAGCGTCAAGAAGTTTTTCAACCTCTTTTTTGATGACAACGTGGATTTTTGGATTCACTCGTCTTTGGTGTTGAACCGTTGGTTTGTAGTCCTCTTCCATAAGAATCTTGTGAGTACAAAATTTTGGGTTAATACCCTTGATGTCGGAGAGTTTCCAAGCGATGGCTTGCTTGTGTGACTTCAAAACCTTTATGAGAGCGGCTTTTTCCTTGACACTCAAGTCTTTAGCAATTATGACTGGTAACTTGTTGTCACCCACCAAAAATGCGTATTCGAGATGAGGAAGTAAGTCCTTGAGTTCGACTTCGGGAGGTTCATCAATTGAAGATTTAACAGTTTTAGCTACATAAACTTTCAGTTCTTTTCAAATTTCAGGCAAATAATTTCCTTGGTTAGGAGGGGGTGATAGATCATCATTGAGAAATGATTCAAGAAGTAGAATATCCCCCTTCGGGTCATAGTAAGAGTCATCAACTTCCGGTGAAGTTGGATCATCTTCAAGAGCGAGGAAAGCATCGACTTCCTCAAGAAGAAAATCACTATCCCCGAAAGGAGTGAGAGTCGGAGAAGAGGTAGAAACGATCGGGTCATAATACGGAGTGGGATTTCCACTGGAGATCACATCGGAGAAACCGAGAACTTCTTGAGAATACTCCTCACAAGCCATTTCAATGACGTCGATTCGGTTCGCCGTCATATCATCGTAATTAGAAGAATATCTCGAAGTTTGGTCAAGATTGAATGTTATGGCTTCTTTCCCAACACGAAGAGTTAATTCTCCTTCGTACACATCAATCAAAGCACGTCCGGTCTTTAAGAAGGATCTCCCGAGAATTAGGGGAACTCGGGGATCGGCATCAAAGTCTACGACTACAAAGTCGGCCGGGAATTTGAACTTTCCTACTTTTAGGTAGACATCTTCGGCAATACCGATCGGTTTGGTAATCGAACGGTCTGCAAGTTCAAGAGTCATACAAGTAGGAGTGAGCTCAGGAAGAGAAAGCTTTTTCCACACGGATAATGGCATGAGATTTATGCTAGCGGCAAGATCGGCAAGGGTTAAGCACTCATCCATTCCGGGAAAATCACATGGTATTAGAAACTTGTCGAGATCTCCAAGTTTTTCGGGTAACTTGTTGAGGATAACCGCCGAACAATGCTCATTCAAAGGATTTCTAGCCATTTCACTTAACTTTTCTTTGTTTCCAATTAAGGCTTTAAGATTCGAGGCAAATTTTGGCATAAGAATTAAAGCATCCGCTAAACTAATTTCAAAACTCATATCTTGAAAAATTTTGTAGAATTTCTCAACTTAGTCGTTAGCTTTTTCACGGTGCTTTTCATCATTACGTCTCAAAGGATATGGAATTGACTCTTTTAGGTTAGGCATCGGAGCACTAACGGGATCAACAACAGGCTCAAAATTTGGTACTTGAGATTGAACTTGGACAACCGAAGGTTGGACGTCTTTGGTACTTCTGTTATTAGTAGGAAGCACCGTGTCCTTTGTCACCTCGGGTTCACGTTCCATTACTTTAGGAGAAGAAGAAGTAGTAGTAGGAATTATGGGTCTTTGATAAGCAACACTACTTCGGGTGGTAATACCTTTCAAATCTACCTTCGGGTTAGTAATGGTATTACTAGGGAATGTCACTGAACCTAAAGTAGAAACGGTATTGGAATTCACAAACTTGGAAAGCATGTCCATTAAATTAGTCATTTGATTTTGAAAATTTTGGTTTTGGTCTTGCATGTTCCTCATCACTGCATCATTAGCTTTGACGTAGCTTTCAAAATCGTTCTTTGTCACACCTTGTGTTTGCGGAGCTGGAGCTTGGTAAACTGGGGGTTGATTAATCGGAGTTCGGTAAATTTGGCTTTGGTTAACTAGGGGTTAGTAGGTGGAAGCTTGGTTGTAATTATTTCCCCGGTTTTGGTTGTAACAGTTTTGGTTATTTCCTTGGTTGTTTTGATTGTTTTGAACGGGAGGAAAACCGGGAGGTCGAATTTGATTAGCAATTGGGGCTCGGTAACCGGTATTCCTTGATTGAAATTAGCTACTGCTGCTTGGGAAACAAATTCTTGAATATTGTCACGATAAACGTTGCCATCGGTGGCGGGACAATTTCGGTAAGAATGAGTACCACCACAAGTAACACAACTTTCCTCGACCGCTTTGACGGGAGTGAGAGCTTGGGTTTGGTTTTTCTTTTCGAGAAGTAAAGCTTTCACCATATCTTTAAGTTCAGCAACATCGGGAGAAATACCGGGGGTAGAAGTGCTCGAACTCACTTTTGCAACAACCGGTTTGTTACGTGAATTACGAACTTTGGATTTGCTTTCAATGATTCTTAGGCAATCACGAGGCATTTTATCCAAAAAGTTACCACCCGCGGCGGAATTCAATGAATCTTGATCATTAGAGTTCAAAGCATTATAGAAAGTATCGAGTTGATGTAACTCCGAAAATCCATGATGTGGGCATGCTCGAAGAAGATCATTGAATCGGTCCCATGCCTCGTAGAAAGTTTCATCAAATCGTTGTTGAAATCTCGTGATTTCATTTCGAAGATTTGTTGTTTTGGAAGGAGGGAAAAATTTGTTGATGAATTTCGAAACAAGATCATCCCATGTTAGAATCGATCGAGGGGGTTCTTTTTCATGCCAAATCCGGGCTGCAACCTCGAGAGAAAATGGGAAAAGCATAAGCTTTACCGACGTACTCGGGATGTTCAGGAACTTTATCGTAGAAGTGATCT
This sequence comes from Tanacetum coccineum, assembly GCA_026074375.1. Taxonomy (NCBI): domain Eukaryota; kingdom Viridiplantae; phylum Streptophyta; class Magnoliopsida; order Asterales; family Asteraceae; genus Tanacetum; species Tanacetum coccineum. Next base: position 55,006 of record BQNB010020994.1, on the reverse strand, counting down.
TGTTGAAATAACGGATGTGAGCATGAGGGTCTTCTTTGTCATGTCCGAAGAATTGTTTGTTTTGAACGAGGGTAAGCAAACCGTGCTTAAGCTCAAAGTTGTCCGCGGTAATTTCTGGCACAACGATGGCATCCTCGTAACCCACGGTGGGTGCTTCAAGCAATTGAGACATAGTACGATTATCATCCATTGTAACAACGGGAATTAGTTCAACAAGATTGAATGGTTCAACAAAAGTCGGATTGACTTGTTATTGTTGACGGTTAGAATTACGAGATTGAGAATGAGTGCGCATGCATTGTTTTTATTTTTTTTATTTTTTTTTATTTTTTTTTTTGCTGTTTTAACAATGAATTTTAAATACGAACAATGAGATAAGACACTTAAACCTAATAATCAACTTGCTTCTCGGTAACTCTTTAAAAGAATTAACTTTTAAAGGTGAGTCGTACGTCGCAAGAGACACAAAAGGTAAGTTTTTGATCTTTGGTTCGGGAACTTATTGATGGATAATACTTCAATTGAAAGTATTATTTGTTGGTGTTCTTTTACCAACTTGGTGAAAAAAAAAATCTTTTTATGGATAATGTTTTTATGTTTTTGGTTTTTTTTTTAGATTTTTGGTTTTATATTATAATTATACTAATAAAAGAAAATGAAAAATATTTTTGTATTTTATATATTTTTATAACAAGAAAAATAACTTCACAAGGAAGGGTCTTCAAACACGAATTTTCAAACGGCTTCAACAATCGTAGACAATCCTCCCCGGCAGCGGCGCCAAAAACTTGATCACTTCTGACTACACTCTTTAATATATAGTAAATATATATAAAATATACTTATAAATATATAAAAAGAAGGGTAGGAATCAAAAGATCTCAGTTATAGTAATCCGGGAAGTATGATTCCCGGGTCGTTATCCCCGATGAGGAAAGCAATTGAAAGTCGAGAGTCATTTTGAGAATCGATGTTTGAATGGAATAAGATTGATATTGTTTTTCTAAAAATAAAAGAAAAATAAAGCAAAAACTTAAAAATACTTAAGTAAAAACAAATTTTAGCTAAAAACGTAAAACGGAAACCCTAAAGTGTGACTAAAAACCCTAAATTTCCAAAAATAAACTTAAAAAGTGAATTTTATCCAACTTTAAAGACTCCTAATAACTAAAAAGTAAGATTAAAGAAAACTAGAATAAAAACGAAATTGATTTGAACTTAAAAACACGAAAAACGTAAACGGGAATAAATCCCGTTCTCTAAAAGGTGAAATTTTGCAATTCAAACCCTATGGAAGCAAAACTATTTTTCCTAGGAACTATATGATAAAAGAAAATTTTCTATAAAAGAATTATATTTGTTTTACTTTTTTATAATTTTTTATGAATTAAAAATGATTTTTTAAAAAATTAAATATAAAAAATACTAAACATTTTATAAAAATTATGAAAAATAGCTTGAACAATGAGGAATCTAAGAAAAATAAGCTTGAAAACACAGCTTATCAAATAAGCTGCGAAAACAGCTTATTATACTTAAAAGGCTAAAAGGTGTATAAATAATAGATTTTGCAAAGTTAGAATGAAAAAGTCCCCAGGGCGCGTTGGTTGAGTGTGTTGTGTGTGGTGTGTTATAAAGGTGAGGAGGGTAGAGGTCGTAGGTTCGAGCCTTGCTCACCCACTGATTCTCCTTCTTCCCTACTTCCCTTTTTTCTTTTTTTTTGAAAACGTTTTAACTCAGCTTATAAATTAGCTTGTAAAAGACCACACCTTCCACTCACTTCACAACCACACTGCCACCCACACACTCCACTCTACTCTCTCTCTAAGCGCGCGCACCACGACGCGACTCTCCAAGCCATACAACAATTTAAAGGCGCCTAAAGCGCGCCGCTGATTAAGTCGAAACACCACTCCCCCCACCACACACACACACACCTCACACAACATACGCTAAAATTTTATTCTCCGGTGGTTTCTCTAGCTAAACAACAGGCGGAGTCTGGCATCCACATCATCAATATCCTGACACACACTAAAACACCAAAGCCGATTATAATTAATTTTAATTAATTATAAAGAAATGTAATTGGCCAATGAGAATAAGACCCATTCCTCCACCGCTACATCGCACCAACTCACTACAACACCAACCCCCATCCCCAGCTCAATTATGCGGATATGACACAGACTACTCATACAAGAGCTAATTAGCGAAGCTTGAAAAAAACCTTATAATATCAAAGAATATAGAAAGATAATAAGCTCATATAAGTCGTTTATGGCAAATCAAATTTTCGAAAAGTAGAGTGTATACTAACACTAAATAAGTTAGTCTAAACCCAAATAAGCAATAACAATATGCAGAAGAAGCTACAAAATTAGCCAAATGTACCTTTGAACCAAAAACTGATAAGCCATAAAGTCCCTATAGGGACGTTTCTTGCTACTTCTAACATAAGCTAGCTACTAGGCTCCTTATGGCGTAGTGCTTTATAATCCTTGCAAAAAAGATAGCGCAAAAAGACTACAAAAGCTCCAAAAGAAAATGCATTCCTTGAAAACGTAATAAGCACTTAAAAGTGCTCATGAAAAGTGGCATTACCTCAAAACAGCATTCAATTTCGTAAAAAAATTTGTAAAAATTCAACAAAACACACTTTTGAGCTAAAAAATAAGCACGACTTATCGAGAGATCCTTAATGGATCTCAAACTACAAATCAAGATCAAATTATATAACCCAAAGAACTATAGCAACAATCCAAAAGCATTTGCGAAATGAAGATAAGCCACAACAAGCGTTTGGAAAAAGCAAAATCTCCAAAATTCTGCTTAATACTCTTAGGCACTATTTTACAGCAATCAATGAAGATCAAATGCACAATGCAGAGAAACTTAACCTACTTAGCATAAAACCTTTAACATGCATATCAAAACATACAAATAAGACTGCTAAACTAGACTTAAGCAAATAAGCTACATTAACAGCTTATAGCATCTCAGAATCAAAACTCATAAAGACATATCTTAACAAATGAGTTTGACTTTAAAAACTTTTTAAAACAGCCTAATTCCTTTTAAATGGGCTTATTAAACTTAGCTTATGACACTCAAAGAGATTTAACTCCCCATTGGTTTGAACCCGTTTTGACCCGTTTGGTCCACCACACACCCCCATTTAAAACAGTTTTCGATGATTTAACTTGAATAAAAGCTTTATAGCTAATTCAAAAGACCAGAATAGTAAAAAACAGCTTATTACAAACTAAAATATACATTGTTATCAATAACAAATAAGCACAAATCAATCTATGAACTAAATACTAAGCTAAAAAATTTGAGATTTTTAAAGACAGATTTTTAAAATAATCGTATATGGACACATGCGACACATTTAAACAACTAGAATATAAAACTAAACACGAGCAGATAGAACAAGGCAGACATAGTAGTCAGATATACTTAAGCGACTAAAAGCATGTAATAAGTAAACAATAAGCTAAGATAAGCACAAATTAGACTAGATTGCAAAGTAAAAACTTATCAAAAGTAAACTGTAAAAAACTTACAAGAAGCCGTAGCTTTACACAACTTATAAGCTCGTGGGAAGCATGAAACTCTAAACCATAAGCTCTCAATCTCTTCCAAAGGATAAGTCTAGTAAAGTCCGATAACGCTTCCATTTGCTATCTTCATTCATCCACAAAAGCTTAAAACCCGGTTTTGGGGTATTACAAATCTATCCCCCATATTTAGATTTCGTCCCCAAAATCTCTTCCTCTATTATTAATCAAAATTGATCACATTTTACCCATCATTCCATCTTAACATTTTCAAACATATACTCATCTAGTTGCAACAACCCTTATGGTTTTGCAACTCTAATCATGCTATAACACTACTAATTTCCCTTAACCCGTTCTACTTCTCGCTCATTTCTATCACATTATACTCTTTCTAATAACAAACGTCAATGAGGTGACATTTTACTATTTCCAATTTAATAATTTTAGTAACTTTTTTTCTATATCATTACGTTCACATTTAATTCTTTTCTAAATTTTCATCAAGAATTATATGTCACTTAAGAAATTGCATTGTTATGACCTAACGTAAGTCAATCATTAGCTAATACTTTCATAATTATCGTAACCATCTTGGCATTCCTTTTATCGTTTCCATTATAACACTTTGCTTTCGGTACTTCTTTTTAGTAAATTTTCATCAAGGACTATAAGTCACTTGGAATAATTCAATACTTTGACTACATAAGTCAAACCTTGACTATTATCTTCCAAATTCACATTATGGTGCTAATAATACTTAGCGACCACCATAATCATTACACCATGCCATAAGGCATATTATAACATCAATTTAAACTTATATCCTTCAATCTATACTCCTAACATCTAAATTTTAACTTTCTCCTAAGGTCTCTAGTAAAAGTCATACTCGATTTCTTATTTCACCTATCTTATTTTCTATGACGTCTAACTAATTTTTAAACTCCCAATTTCTACTTCCTTAATTCCTCTCATGCAATGCCGAGGATACATAAGCCCTAATATCTATACTTTTTTATTTACATTGAGAAGCGTCCCAATCAATGCAAATAAAGAAATATAAACTTATAGTTCGTTGATTTACAATTTCTTTATTTAAATGAATAGGCGTCCCAATCCATTTAAATAATGAGATTATAAACCATCCTACTTATACACTTTCGTTTCAACATAACACTACACTTCTATTACATACTTTAACTTTTAAACCTATAACATACTTTACATTTATCCGCCCATTATTCTTTTCACTTTTCTTACGTTACAATTTTTACTTCTTTTATCCTTGAATTCGCAGATCATTAATCACAGTTCCCTTGAAATACTTTAATTGTACCCTTGTGGTACCATTACATGTCACTTTTATACTTTAGCATTCTTAGGCTATCCCGAAGGATAATATTACATTATATCCTGAAGGATACCATTACATTAGGCTATCCCGAAGGATACCATTACATTACACATTGGATCCAAGCTATGTTTAAATTTATCATTCTTTACACCTTTTTTCATTTATGCACTTTTCTAATCATATACTTTCCATTTCCTTTTTTTATTGCCTTAAGCCATTTCATAACATTTTCATTTTCCACATTTTCATTTTCTTGGACAAGATCTATATGATGCTTGTCAATTTTAAGTTTTACATATTTTATATGCATTCTCACAATGCACTTATCATTCCCTCGTCAACCCCATTTTGACCTCATGATCAATTTTATACCAACACTTTCTTTGAGTCCATTAAACTTGTCACGCATATTAGCCTCATTCTTTATCATTCATATACGCCTCATACTTATTCACGTCATACCATCACATTATACTTTATTAGGTTTTCTACATTATATGACTTATCATACTTCAACTCTTTATTAGCAATTCATACAAACGTTTACTCTCAATACCATAATTTTCCATTAAACAACTTCTTCATAAATCAAACACCTTCACATTATCTAGTTTATACTTAAATACTTTCGTCATTACTTATTAAAATGCAATCATATACATTTATCTTAGCTCAAGCATTTCTTAAACTCATACCATCATTTACATCTTACATCACTTATACATTTGAATAACCTATCATAGACTTTACATTATATAAACATGTACTTCCGCACTAAACACTTCTCCAATAAGTGTTTAACATTCTTAGGCAATCATAATCCTTAGTCTATGGCAAAATAACATATATCACATTTCATAATTATTCTATTTCCATACATTTAACATATCATTTGTTGTGCCAGCACTTAATCAAATACTTATTACTAAGATGGCATTCGCATTCCATTCCAATACTTAACTTACGACATAAACGGATATATAGATTGTCCTAAATTTTATGAAACCTATTGTGAAGAACGGTACTTCTCTTAGACCGAAATCAAGAAGCTTTGAATAACCTAAGTTAAAAAACTTACCTTTTTCCCTACTGACTCTAAAATTTACTAAGAAATTAAAAACAATTTGTATGAAACGACTGACCGACCGTGAAATGACCTTAGTGCCATTCCTTTAAAAATGAAACTAATAAAAGTACTTATTATTTAAGTCTTAAAAAAAGCAATCATTAACTTTATATAGACGTAAATACCTCTCCAACTGTATAAAAGCATACCATTTCTAACTCTTTAAAACAAACGGTTTTAGTTTTTTATAACGACAAAAACCAGAATTATAACCACAAATTAATGACACTCAGACATAGATACGCCATACTCATGAATGGATATCTCGTATCCTTTCCACACCTCAATACAACAACCATATCCAAACCCATGGATATTCCGTATTGGACCAACAACCCAAACCTGCAGAAACAGGCACATAAAAGCCTTTTACCCAAGACTTGACTTCTCTGAGGCTCATACCGATCACAAAGACAATTTACCAGAAATCATTACCTTGATCAATTATAATTATCATTAACTTAAAGGATTATGGTCTAATAACCCATATCATAATTTTAACAATGTGATGGTGTATAAAACCCATAGATTCTAGCCTAAAACACGATCCAAGCGAAGGTCGGGAAGATAAAAAAATAAGTAGCCATATTATTGATAAGATGAGAGAAAAGTAAAGAGGGAAAGATGAGTGTAATAATAAGGAGAGAAGCAACACCACACACTTTAATCAAATACAAATGAATAGTCCATTACCCCTCCATGGAAGTATTTTATAAAGTATTTATAGCTTGATACGCCACTATACTATCCTAACTTAACATTTCAAGTCCTTATTAATGCGTATCCGACTATAATAAACTATTGTAATTCATATTAGCCACCAAAATATTCAGGCTAACAATCTTCCCCCAATATGTGGGCATACGGAACTACACAATGTTCCTAACAATTACAATTACAAACAAAATAAAGTCTTCGAAAGTGCTTCTAATGCTGAAGATGACGTCTTTGTCCTCTAGTCTTGATACTTGTACTCCAGCTTGGATCTTTCTATGACTTTTACTTGATTCTAGAAACCAAGATGTAGTATGACATAGAGTTGGTGATTAACTTCCCCAATACAATGCAGCAGTGTCTTAAAAAACTTCAAAAGTTCTTTCTTCATTGACTTCTTTTTTGATGAAGTTTCTGAACCAGCTTCCCCCTAAACAACATCCGTATCTTAAGCAGATTCTGAAACTTTGATGTAGTTCGAACGATCTTCTAACGTTGACATTTAAAGTGCACAACAGAATTTGTAGAAGAATCATCCAATACCTGAGGTTCACACTTTATCCCTTTTAACGAAGTTGAAACCGTAACAAAAATAATCATTAAGACGCAGAAATGGCAGTTTTTGGGGGTACTTTTTCCCTCCAGATGGTGTAGATGAGAATTACTACAACACCACAGTTAAGATAAGTCCCGATTGTGGGCAATTTTAAATATCCCTGCTAAGGAATCATCCTTCCGTGTGTACGCATCTTAGCAATAAACTCATATTTGCATCTATAATGTATCAAGACTATTTGGTTCTTAAGGTGAAATATCTGTTCGGGGTACATTGCGAGAAATCAGCAATAAAATACTTCTCTACACTTGTTAAATACTTTGCACATAAACCATACAAATTAAAAAGTAATATAAACTACTTTCCCCCTGAATTAGAGACCTGATTACATCAAAAAGTATCAAAGTATAGAAATACTTATCCCTCCATTATGTGTTTTCGAACTCTCGGAAAGTATTATTGACGTGTTAAAGCACATATACCGATTCGAGAAGTTACTTGTATTATGCCAAACATCTTGAAAAGATATGATGACATTGATGAACTTTGAAAGATTGTCACTAGACTGTGAAAGTTTCTTGACGTATACTGGAAGCACATAAATATCCTATTGAGAATGATGCTGATACAACTCAACACTTTAAAACTCTTTGGTCAACTTAACCAACTACTCAATATTCCTGTCGCTATTGTTTGTGACCACGATGGAGAAGTAAACTCGATATACCAAACTTGAAAATGGAGTAAGATTCCCCAAATTTGTTACATAAAGCTTTGAGCACTTGTTTGTTGATATGACTTGCGCGCAGAAGTTAAATATCTAATTACCGTATAACTCCAATCATAAAGTATATGAAAAGTACAACACCTCTTGAAATTATCCACATCGGCTTTTCGTGTGTCACAGAGGTACTGACAAATGTCAATCCTTTAAGTGAAATCTATAACCCATAAGACTACAATGTCACTGCTATACATCGGTAAAACGTAGATAATCCAAGTCTAAATCATAAATTGTATAATGTTCAAGGCAAGTCATCATCGAATAGTAGGTTTGAAGAAAAGGTGTAAAAAGTAGAAAGGAAAGTCTCGATTATGAAAAGAAATAAGTAGACTTCTTATCGTGAACCCACTCAATTTCAAATAAGGATACCAAAACACTTCGTAGAATCATTGACACGGATTTTCTAATCGGGAAAGATGATCGGCCGCGAGATTCTCGGCTCCTTTTGTGTCAATTACTTTGAATGTGAACTCTTGAAGGAGGAGAACCCACCGGAGCAATCTCGCCTTGGAATCTTTTTTAGCAAAGAGATATTTTAGGGCAGAGTGATCCGTATACACTACGCTTTTGTTCAAGATGAGGTAAGATCGGAATTTTTCGAAGGCATACACCACGGCTAACATTTCTTTCTCCGTCGTAGTGTAATGCGATTCCGCCTCGTTCATTGTTTTACTAGCATAGTGTATAGGCCTAAAGTGTTTTTCATGACGTTGCCCCAAGACTGCACCTATGGCAAAGTCGCTTGCATCGCACATAAGCTCAAAGGGTAGGTCCCAGTCTGGGGCAATCAAGATTGGAGCTTCAGTAAGTTTTTTCTTTAATGTTTGAAAAGCTTGAATACAATCATCAAAGAAAATGAACGGAGTATTCTTCTCAAGGAGATGGGTCATCGGTCGGGATATTTTGGAAAAATCCTTAATGAACCATCGGTAGAAACCGGCATGACCGAGAAAACTCTAAACACCCTTAACGGTGGTGGGATGAGGTAACTTAGCAATCACATCGACTTTGGCTTTATCAACCTCAATCCCATTTTTGGAAATCTTATGGCCAAGGACAATGCCTTCCTTAACCATAAAATGACTCTTTTCCTAATTTAGACAAAGATTGGTGTCTTCACACCTTTGAAGCATCTTGTCTACACGAGAGAGGCAATTTTCGAATGAATTCCCAAAGACCGAAAAGTCGTCCATGAAGACTTCCATCGTTTTTTCGATCATATCATGAAAGATAGCCATCATACACCTTTGGAACGTGCCCGGTGCATTGCATAAGCCAAAAGGCATGCGACGGTAAGCGAACGTTCCATAAGGACATGTGAATGTTGTCTTTTCTTGATCATGAGGTTCGATGGGAATTTGAAAGTAACCCGAGAAACCATTAAGAAAACAATAGTACTCGTTTCCCGCTAATCTCTCAAGCATTTGATCCATAAATGGTAGTGGAAAGTGGTATTTACGAGTGGCTTCATTTAACTTTCGGTAGTCAATGCATACATGCCATCACGTAACCAATCGAGTCGGAATTAATTCATTTTCATCATTTTCAACAAAGGTAAAACCACCCTTTTTTGGTACGCAATGTACGGGGCTTACCCAAGGACTATCCGAGTTCGGGTAAATTAATCCAGCATCAAGAAGTTTTTCAACCTCCTTTTTGATGACATCGTGGATTTTTGGATTCACTCGTCTTTGGTGTTGAATCACTGGTTTGTAGTCCTCTTCTATAAGATTCTTGTGAGTACAAAATTCCGGGTTAATACCCTTGATGTCAGAGAGTTTCCAAGTGATGGCTTGCTTGTGTTACTTCAAAACCTTTATGAGAGCGGCTTTTTCCTCGACACTCAAGTCTTTAGCAATTATGACTGGTAACTTGTTGTCACCCTCCAAAAATGCGTATTCGAGATGAGGAGGTAAGTTCTTGAGTTCGACTTCGGGAGGTTCATCAATTGAAGATTTAACAGTTTTAGCTACACAAACTTTCAGTTCTTTTCGAATTTCAGGAAAATAATTTCCTTGGTTAGGAGGGGGTGATGGATCGTCATTGAGAAATGATTCAAGAAGTAGAATATCCCCCTTCGGGTCATAGTAAGAGTCATCAACTTCCGGTGAAGTTAGATCATCTTCAAGAGCGAGGAAAGCATCGACTTCCTCAAGAAGAAAATCACTATCCCCGAAAGGAGTGAGAGTCGGAGAAGAGGTAGAAACGATTGGGTCATAATACGGAGTGGGATTTCCACTGGAGATCACATCGGAGAAACCGAGAATTTCTTGAGAATACTCCTCATAAGCCATTTCAATGACGTCGATTCGGTTTGCCGTCATATCATCGTAATTAAAAGAATATCTCAAAGTTTGGTCAAGATTGAATGTTATGGCTTCTTTCCCAACACGAAGAGTTAATTCTCCTTTGTACACATCAATCAAAGCACGTCCGATCTTTAAGAAGGATCTCCCGAGAATTAGGGGAACTCCGAGATCGGCATCAAAGTCTACGACTACAAAGTCGGCCAGGAATTTAAACTTCCCTACTTTTAGGTAGACATCTTCGGCAATACCGATCGGTTTGGTAATCGAACGGTCTGCAAGTTCAAGAGTCATACAAGTAGGAGTGAGCTCAGGAAGAGAAACCTTTTTCCACACGGATAATGGCATGAGATTTATGCTAGCGACAAGATCGGCTAAGGCTAAGCACTCATCCATTCTGGGAAAATCACATGGTATTAGAAACTTGTCGGGGTCTCCAAGTTTTTCGGATAACTTGTTGAGGATAACCGCCGAACAATGCTCATTCAAAGGAGTTCTAGCCATTTCACTTAACTTTTCTTTGTTTCCAATTAAGGCTTTAAGAGTCGAGGCAAATTTTGGCATAAGAATCAAAGAATCCGCTAAACTAATTTCGAAACTCATATCTTGGAAAATTTTGTAGAATTTCTCAACTTGGTCGTTAGCTTTTTCACGGCACTTTTCATCATTACGTCTCGAAGGATATGGAATTGACGATTTTGGGTTAGGCATCGGAGCACTAACGGGATCAACAACGGGCTCAGAATTTTGTACTTGAGATTGAACTTGGACCACCGGAGGTTAGACGTCTTTGGTACTCCCGTTATTAGTAGGAAGAACCGTGTCCTTTGTCACCTCGAATTCGCGTTCCATTACTTTAGGAGGAGAAGAAGTAGTAGTAGGAATCATGGGTCCTTGATAAGCAACACCACTTCGGGTGGTAATACCTTTCAAATCTACCTTCGGGTTAGTAATGGTATTACTAGGGAATGTCCATGAACCTGAAGTAGAAGCGTTATTGGAATTCACAAACTTGGAAAGCATGTCCATTAAATTAGTCATTTGATTTTGCAAATTTTGGTTTTGTTCTTGCATGTTCCTCATCACTGCATCATTAGCTTTGACGTAGCTTTCAAAATCGTTCTTTGTCACACCTTGTGTTTGCGGAGCCGGAGCTTGGTAAGGTGGAGCTTGGTGAACTAGAAAGCAAATAAGCTCAAATAAGCTTATGGCAAAACCAAATAAGCTAAAATGGGTTTATACTAACCTAATAAGCTAGTCTAAACCTAAATAAGCAATAACAATAAGCAGATAAGCTAAAATAAGCCAAATGTAACTTCTGACCAAAACTAATAAGCCAAAAGGCGTATATGGACTTTTCTAGCTTAAAAATAAGCTAGCTAAGGGCTCCTTATGGCTTAGTGGCTTATACCTCTGAAAAGAGTAGCCAAAAAGCTACAATAAGCTCCAAAGAAAAAGAATTTTGAAACTTAAATAAGCACTTAAAAGGCTTCACGAAAAGGGCATCTCACACATATTCAATGCTTAGAAAAAATTGTAAAAATTAACAAAACAGCACTTTTGAGCTTAAAAATAAGCACTCTAACAGATCCTTATGGATCTCAAACCTACAAACAGATCAAAACTAGACCCCAAAGAACATATAGCAACAATCCAAAAGCATTTTGAAATGAAGGATAAGCCACAACAAGCTTTTGAAAAAGCAAAATCTCAAAATTTCTTAAACTCTTAGCACTTTTGACATCAATCAATGAAATCAAATGCACAATGCAAGACACTAAACCTACTTGCATAAAACACTTTAACAAGCATATCAAACATAAAAATAAGCTGCTAAACTAGACTTAAGTAAATAAGCTACATTAACAGCTTATAGCATCTCAGAATCAAAACTCATGAAGACATATCTTAACAAATGAGTTTTAGACTTTAAAAACAGTTTTAGATTATTTAACTTGATAAAAGCTGTTTAAGCTAAAACTCTTCAAAGACTAGATAGTAAACAGCTTATAACAAACTAAATGAACATTTATCAATAAGCAAATAAGACAGAATCAATAAGGTAAATACTATGCTAAAAAAATTTGATTTTTAAGACAGATTTATAAAAAAAACTTATGTCAATGAAATTTAAACTACTAAATTAACTAAACAAAGCAATAAACGGTAATTATAAGTAAATCTAAGCTACAAAAAGCAGTAATAAGTAAACAATAAGCTAGATAAGCAGAAATTAAGCTAGAATGCAAAGTAAAGCTTCAAAAGGTAAATTGGAAAAACTTACAAGAGTCTTAGCTTAACAAAGGCTTAATAAGCTCGTGGAGCTACTCTACAAGCTCTAGCTTATCCAAAGGATAAGCTAGTAAAGTCCTATGAACTCTTCCATTGCTAGTTCATCATCCAAAAAGCTTAAACCCGTATAGATCATTATATTAAACTGGTTACTTAAAATTGAAGTATGATTAAGTAAATTAATGAGCTCCAAACTAGCTTAGAGACTAATTGAGCTTATCAAGAGCTTATAACTAGCTTATGGAACAGTAACAGATTATTAATCATTGTTTTGTATAAAAGTGAGCTTGAGAAAAGAAAGATTATAGTAGGAAAAACTTGATTTCTATTAATGAAAGAGATGATTACAATACTGGAAATTGAAATTACATTAAGAGAACAATAAGCTAAAACAGTTTGAAAAGAAAATACATAAGCTAAAAATTTAATAAGCTAAAAAAAATCTCACTCTTCAGCTTTGTGTGAAGAGGCCTCTATTTATAAGCTTGAGAAGAATGATCTAGGCTCTCTTTACACGCTCCTCTTGAGTTGATCTCATCCCTTGAATCTTTGCCAATCATTGGATCCATCTTATGACCGTTGGATTGATATTTGTCACACGGATTGCCAACGTGGCATTCCGTGTGTCAGACCCCTTTGTGCTTCTTTTGCACTAGATTTAGTGCAAAATCTCAATCATTGGTGTGTTTCTTTAATTGCCCGCGTGTCCTTCCTTGTGTGCTTGGACCAATAAGAGCTCTCAATGACGTATAACTCTGCCACATCGTACCTTGTCACTTGAATTGTTGAGCCACGTCCTCAATTTGGATTTACCCCATGATTTTGACGGGTAATTGATTGAAGAAGACGATGAACAGTAAAAAGGGATTCGCGCCCTTTTTAACTGTTTATATCTTTGTTTGACCCAGGGGTTTGACTTGGGTTTTTATAAAAAGAAATGGGCCGGGTGCATTTGGGCTTGGTTATAAATGGGTAAATGGGTTTTGGAGATAACGACCGTTATCTATTTTATTAAAAAAGAGATAACAGTGTTAGGGTTTAGGGAGTTATGGTGAAATTTAGTTTAACATTTAGGGCATTTTGGGTATTTTTAGGATTTTGTCTATTTGTAGGTTGACCAATGTTGACCAAGGGTTGACTATGTTGACCATTGATAGCAATCTTCCGGATCTTTTGCACTCTTTCCGTTCTCGTGTCCGTGTTTATTTAGTTTTGACTGTTTTCTTGTGATCTTTGCAATATATGTGCCTACACATTCATAAACAACAAAATACACAAATACAAGCATATTTTTGCTCATTTTAATCATTTAAGGGCCATTTTGGATATAATAAGGATATGTGATTTCTCACATATCAAACACCATATCTAGTTACGCCATAAATAAATATTTGGAAGGAAATCTTACCCAAGTTAGGGTTACGGCGTAACACCCCTTTTGGTTACACCGTAACCATGAAGATCCAAAAATATGAAATGAAGATCACGTACATATGGAAATTATTTGAAGGTTACTGCGTAACACCATATCTGGTTACGCCGTAACAACTGCTTTAATATGGAATGTCGTGTGGTATGTGTTTAAATACACATACTTTTTACCTAATAAAACGACCCTAAATGACCAAAAACAGACATAAAAGGCCAAATATATGCTTGTTTTGTGTTATTTACTGTGCAGGTATTAGATATTAACATAAGGACAAAAACTAAGCCAAAACCGACAAAACCGAGCACGGGATTGGAAAGATCGTGAAAAAGTCAAAGTCAACAAAAGTCAAAGTCAACATAAGTCAAAGTCAAAGACGATGCCGAAAACGAAGAAATCTTAAATGGACCAACCCGCACCCAGATTAATGGGTCGGGTCAGCCCATCAAGCTATTATATTACACATACCATTTTACCTATTAAAAAAACCCAAGATCCATTTTCTATATTACCCGGCCCAAAAACAAATCATATAAGCCCATTTCCATTTAACCGTTTAACCCTTAACCTGTTAGCCAGTTAAAAACTTTACACCTTTAGTCCTTTTTACTTTACACCACAAGTCCCTAAACCCACTTAACCCTTTACACCATAAGTCCTTAGGGACTAACACATTTGGTCCCTCCATACCCAATACCCTAACACCACTCATCCCTTACTCCTAACACTCGTTGCAACACAAACACAGAACAACCCTTTCCCGCTAATACTTTACTATTCATCATCCCCTTCACGTAACTGATCCGCTCCGAACTAACATATATATATATATATATATATATATATATATATATATATATATATATAATATAGATACATACTAATAAGGATAGGCCAATAATAGTATAGAGAGTATTTTTTGTCGGGTTCTAGAAAATCGCTTTTAACCAAAGCAATTATCAAAAACCTCCCGGGTCGTTTCCTCGGCAAGAAGTGAATGGAAATCTCTTAACTACACTTTGGGCATGGCCATACAAACATCTGATCAACAAACCGAGGTACCAGTATGTATACTACTCCAAAACATGTAGAGGATCAAAATTCTATTTTGACTACAGTCTTTTTCATATGCTTCATAACAATTTCTGAGATTAGTCTTTTTATTCTTCCTTTTTATGGATAGCGGTTGACTAGAATAAAGAAAATGCAATCCATACAAGCAAAACCCGCTTGCATCTTATGTCTGAAGACGAGTATAAACTCTCCAGCTTGTAAGAAACAAGCTGGTAAAACCTATAAGCCCATCCAAATCCAGCTTATCATCCATAAAAGATTTTGAGTGATTTTTAAGTAAAAATAGCTTAAACACTATAAGCTATGGAAAAACTTATATTGCTTAAGTAAAACAGCTTAGGTAAAAGAGAACAAGAGCTTATTAAAACATTTTCAAACATAAGATTGCATAAACATAAAACAGATTTTGCTTAAAACTTAAACTTTCATTAAACTTTTAAAACATTACAATACTTGAAAAGAAAGACAATAAGCTAAAAATTATACTAATAAGCTGTAAATTACAAGAAAAAGATATGATAAAAACAGATGCCTAATGTGTGAAAAACACCCTCTATTTATAATGGTCTTGAGAAGCATCTAGCCCATTGAGGTGTGTTTCTTCTGTGAGTGTTCTCCACGCCATTTAATCTTGGCCCTTGAATTCCCATTCGTGCTTCTTTGTGCTTGATGTTAGCCCTTGATTTGATTCCATGTCCCATCAACCAATCACTCATTATAGGATTGCCAACATGGTCTTGTCATCTTCTGGGGGGGTGGGTTAAGTGGGGTGTGAGTGGGTTTTGTCGGGTTACAGGGTAAAAAGTAAAGAGGGTGAGTGAAATTTTATCCCGCCACTAAATCTGTTGCAGTTAAAAGAAAATATGGGAGGGAGGAGGAGGATCAATAGTAATTTTAACCCTCGTTTCTTATTGTTTGACTTGGGCTAGGGATTGGGATGTTGGGCTTTTTTGACTTAATATTTGGGCTTGGACAATGAATATAAGAAACGGGTTAGAACTTGGACATAAGGATTTTGGGCTTTTAGTTTTAGGCTTATATTAGTTTAGATACAAAGTTAATGGGCTGACCTGGCCTATTAAAATGGGTACGGGTTGGCCCATTAAGGATGTATACGCCTTCGACTTCGATCTTTCACGCTCTTTTCATTCCCGTGCTTGGTTTTGTCCGCTTTACCTTTGTTTTTGTCCTTTTCTGAATATCCGTTTCCTGCATATCATAAGTCATAAAACACACAAATACAATGCATTTTTAACATATTTTGGTCATTTTAGGCTCGTTTTATTAGGTAAAAGATATGTGTAATTAAACACATACCATACATCTCATACACAATATGATGTACATAATGAATCCTTTAGTGGGACTTAAGGTTTCCATTCATGTGTTCAATCTCACCAAGTGAGATAAATCATTCGAGTTTCACTCAATGATATTTCATATTGCATTCAGACTTAATCCACCACATATGTTTATTGTATCAAACATATTATTCTAAGGTTGCATGTTTCATTTCCTAAAACCCTTACAAGAAACTTTATTTTAATCTAAGGGATAAAATCTTACTTAAATAAATAAATTGTTTCTAATATGTTCAACAACATAATTGATTTTAGAAAAGTAAAACAATTTCTCCAACTAGCTTTGAGATGTACTCATGAGCTATCTTATTTATAATTAAAAATCAAATCCAACAAGTGATTTATTTAACAATTAAACTTAAGATTATGCTCATTAGATGTGTGCTTTTAATCCATACTTGGATTCAAGCATTTTTGTATACTTTCTAGAGATTATATTGGATTCATAAAATCTTATTTGATTACATATCGTCCTCGCAAGGTAATCATTTAATAAGAAGTTCTTGAAATCCAATTTTGTCATATTTCCTTCCAAGAAAACAAGTATGACAATTTAATCATCTTTATATATTTAAAGTTCGTAAATGAGAAAGTTTTAATTATAGTCAATTTCTTGAGAATGAGTAAACACTTATGTCATTTAACGCGTAGTAAATATGTATGCAACATTGTCTCTATGAGTCTTCTATAAAAGAAACTCATTTAAACCTCATCATTAAACCGATAGGTCAAAGATAAATCAAATTCTAAGAATATGATTATCTTCTTTAGGACAACATCTCTTCATTCATAGTCTTTAAGTCATTCGTTAAATCCAAGATCTAATAGTGCATATCCTATGGTTAGTAGATTCATAGTGATCCTTTAACTCGTAATCCTCCCCGTTAATATAGAAAACATATCATGAGGTATCCTTGCGGATCTATGAATATGAGTAACATCATTCTAAGGTTCATCATTTTCATGTTTAGCCTAAGTATGACATTCGCTAGTGCGTTTAAAAGGTTTATGTATCTTCTTCTTGAATTAATTCAAGAGCTACAATACTCCCACTCGCTTTTAGCAAAGTGAGACTCCCACTCGCGTCTTGTACATTTGAGACTATTCTCAAATAACTCAGTGTGACGAGCAACAAAAACTTGTTCTTGTGTGGGTTGTAGAAATGGTATCATATCGTTTCCTTTGGGTATCCAACAAAATACACTTAACAGTTCTAGGCATTTGTCAATAATAATCTCCAAGAGATTTTTAACAAATTCATATAGGTGCTGAATTAAATGAATATCATATAATCAAATATAAAATGCAGCAGAACATGCACCTATCAACGGATCTATAGAGTCATATGATCAATCAAAATAAAATCAAGAAAGGTTTTTCCTTTGTAACGTAATCGGTATAAACGAATGGTGACCTTCACCTAATACACGAACCACCCAATGAAACAAGAAACTTCATTAATTCACTAAACTAATATGATGTTCTTCTTCGTTCTTCGTTGTTTGATCTTGAATCTTCAAAAGGTATGGTGTTTATGGTGTAGGAAAAGGGTAGGAAGGTTTAGGACATTTTAAGGAAAATGGATAGTGTGTGAGATGGGATTGATAGATGAGTTGATGAAATGTGTGAGAATTTTGGCTCTATTTATAGGCTGATTTTCGGGTAAAAGTGTGGCGCACAAAATATATTGTGCGGCGCACTTGGTGTATTAATGCTCTAGTATTCAATGACTTCATTTAATTTTCTTAGCCAGATGGGAAGTGCGGCGCACAAAATAATTTGTGCGGCGTACTTGAGGAGTTAATGCACTTTTTGACTAAGCCTTTAATTCTTTGACTTTGAGAAGTGCGGCGTACAAAGGGTAAGTGTGGCGTACATTTGCATTTTTTAGCTTTAGACTTTATCTTTTATTGTATTTTTCTTTCCGAAGTGTATAAGTACTTTATCTTTGCTTCATTTGAGCTCGGGATGTCTTTAAGTGAACCTGCACATATTTTATGTTATTAAGTATCAAAAGCTCACAAGAAATAATAAAATATATATAAATAACGCCACCGAAAACATGTATAATTTAGGCTTTATCAAATCCCTCCACACTTAGCTATTGCTTGCCCTCAAGCAATTAAAAGCGAGAAAATAAGATCATTTATTGTGACGTGGAGAAATTTTAGATTTTTAGCAAGAGTTTGTATATTGATTAACTTTTCAGGCATAGACATATAACTAGGCACCTCTCATATGGAAATGTGTTTGATTTATAAAATTCACTCAATCTACTCAGATAGGGTTTATATTTTTGTGAAGACACTCAATTTTCATAGACATAATCTAGACAGCTACCATATTCTTGTACTTGACACATAAACATGACCGAATAGGCAAAACTTGATACTAATGAGGGAGAATAGCATATACATATCATATGTGCCGCAACTTAAGCCTTGAACTTTTGCACTTTTTGTTTCTTTTTTTTACATCATGATAACTAAGGCTTGGCACATAACTTCTTTCTTTCAAGTTTGACTTCTTTACTTAGATACTTGAGCAACTTAGCACTAAAAGGGAGTGATGTAGGAACATGAGTTTTGCGGGATTTATTTTACCTCATAACATATGATTAATTTGGCTTCGGTCTAGTAAATGATGATCAAGCACAAGTTCTAGATCTTCTAAATTATCGGCTCTCTCAAATATAATTTTCAACCAATACCAGTGCTCCAAAAAAGGCGACAAATTACAAATACACAGCCGTAACGATGGATGAGACACTTGCAATTGCATTCAAACCTTAACTCGAACAAACTAAAGGCATCAATTATCTAAGGTACCAAAGGTGGATACCCGAATTTTTATAAGGCTTAGAATTCTCACAATTTAGTGTACTGGGTTGTGCTAGCTATAATGTCAATCCGGTTGGATTTGCCTTACTAAGAGCATTTTTTATTTTGAAAGCATATTAAGATTTTAGTTAAAATATCAGTTGGAAAATTTTTGATAGGGCAAACATGGAAGGATATGATTATTTTTTTCTATTTGGCTCCCCTCCACACTTAAGTTGAACATTGCCCTCAATGTGATAACTGATTAGAAAGATAAAATAGGGAAAATTAAGGGAAAACGGTACTTCCCATGGCATTAGAGAAATGTATAGCTGCGAGGGAGCTATACTTGAGCATACTTTATAATTTTCCAGATTTGAGTTATATTACCTGCCTAAAAGTAAACACACAAAAGCACACAAAAAGAAAATATTTTAGGGTTTTTATTTTTTTTAGAAAATAAATAAAGGGTATGAGTGGAGGAGGGACTCCTCCACACTTAAGTAAAGCACGGGTTGCCTCTTGAGAAGCGATTAATTTTTGAGGAGAGTCGTTAGCTAGACTCCTGCTTCTGAGTTTATTCTTTCGGAAAGAAGGGAGTAACTGTTTCCCTTTGGTCATTATAATCTTCTTCTCCATGGTATAACTTAAGTCGACGGACATTAACAATGAATGTTTTTCTATCTTTTCCATATAGTTCAACATATCCGGATGGATACTGATGTCTCACTATGTATGGTCCTAGCCAGCGAGATCTGAGTTTTGGTTGTTTGAATTTATACTTTGAGTGAAAAAGCATAACCTTGTTTTCGTGTTTGAATTCTTTTCTCATTCTTAGTTTTCTATCATGCCAGACTTTGGTTCTTGCCTTGTATAGACGAGAGTTTTCATAGGCTTGGTGTCGAAGTTTGTCTAATTTGTGTAACTAAAACATTCTTTTCTCACCAGCAACGATGAGATCAGGATTGCAATTCTTAAATGCCCATTATGCACGGTGTTCGATTTCAAAGGGTATATGGCAATTTTTTCCATATATTAGTTTGTAGGGTGTTGTACCGGTATGTGTTTTATAGGCAGTACGAAAAGCCTACATAGCGTCATCAAGTTTTCTTGACCAAATAGCATGATTGTCTTTAACAGTCTTTTCAAGAATTCTTTAAGGGCTCTGTTTGTGTTTTCAACTTGACCACTTGTTTGAGGGTGATATGATGTAGAGAAACAGTGACTAACTCCATATCTTTTCATGGTTTTTTCTATTATTTTGTTACAAAAGTGAGTACCTCGATCACTGATTAAAACTTTGGGCATTCCAAAACGACAGAATAGTTTCTTTAGAAAAGGAATAACCACTCGGGCATCATTGGTAGGTAAAGTTTGAGCTTCGGCCCATTTAGATACGTAATCGACAGCGACAAGAATGTATTCAAACTTATATGATTTGGGAATGGTCCCATAAAGTTGATACCCCATACATCAAAAATTTCACATACTTGAATGTTAGTTAAGGGCATCTCATCACGTTTTGATATATTTCTCGTCTTTTGGCATGCTTCGCAAAAGCGAACTAGAGTATGAGCTTCTTTTATGATTGTTGGCCAGTAGAATCATGAATCTAGGACCTTTTTAGCGGTTACGTTTGGTCCATAATGTCCACCAGTTGGTCCGTGGTGACATTGATCTAAAATGGTTCGGTTTCTGGTCTAGAGACACATCGTCTGATCATACCGTCAGAACGTACTTTGAAAAGATAGGGTTCTTCCCAGAAGTAGCGTTTGAGGTTAGAGAAGAATTTGTTCTTTTGTTGGTACGTCGTTCCTTTTGGTATAATATCACCTACCAAATAGTTTGCAAAGTCTGCGAACCATGGTTCATCTTTGGTGTTAATTTCCATAAGGGTTTCTCCAGGAAAGTTATCGTCAACTTCACTGTAACTTTTAATTTCCATAAGTGGTCAGCAACAACATTATTTGTACCTTTTTAATCTTTGATTTCTATATTGAATTCTTGTAGGAGTAGAATCCATCAAATAAGACGGGGTTTTGCGTCTTGTTTTTTTAATAGATGTTTAAGAGCTGAGTAATCAGTGTAAACAATAGTTTTTGATGGTATAAGATAGGACCTAAATTTTTCGAATGTAAAAACTATAGCCATAAGCTCTTTCTCAGTTATGGTGTATTTTTGTTGAGCTGGGTTGAGAGTTTTGCTTGCGAAATAGATTGGGTGAAAGTTTTTACCATCTTTTCACCTAAGACAGCTCCAATTGTGAAACCACTTGCATCACACATAAGTTCAAACGAAAGATTCTAGTTTGGACTTACGATCATAGGAGCACATGTGAGTTTCTCTTTTAATAATTTGAATGCTTTTTTACATTCATCATTGAATTCAAACGGAGTATCTTTTTCAAGCAGCTTAGTTAGAGGTCGGGCAATTTTCGAGAAATCTTTTATGAATCGTCGGTAGAAACCGGCATGTCTAAAAAATCTTCTAATACCTTTGATATTGGTAGGGGGAGGAAGGTTTGAGATTACATCAATCTTTGCGTTGTCGACTTCAAGTCATGCGCCAGACACCTTGTATCCAAGCTCAATTCCTTCTTTGACCATGAAGTGACATTTTTCTCAATTAAGGACAAGATGGGCATCTTTGCAACGCCGGAGCATTTTATCGAGGTTGTTTAGGCATTTGTCGAAAGAGTTTCCAAAGATGGAGAAATCGTCCATGAATACTTTGACTGATTCTTCGATCATGACATGAAATATTGCGAGTATGCATCTTTGAAAAGTAGCTGGAGCATTACATAAACCGAAAGGCATTCGCCTATAAGCGTATGCTCCGAAGGGACAGTTAAATGTTGTTGTTTCTTAGTCCATAGGATCGATAGGAATTTAGAAATATTCGGAAAAACCATCAAGGAAACAGAAGTATTTATTTCATGTGAGTCTTTCCAACATTTGATCCATAAACGGCAAAGGAAAATGATCTTTAGCGGTTGCTTCATTGAGTTTACGATAATCGATGCATACTCGCCAATCCGTAACGGTTCTTGTTGATACAAGTTCATCATTTTGGTTTGTGACCACTATAATACCGCCTTTCTTTGGTACACAGTGAATAGGACTAACCCAAGGACTATCGGCAATTGGATAAATAATACTGGTATCCAATAGTTTTACGATTTCTTTCTTAACAACTTCTTGCATGTTCGGATTTAACCTTCTCTATTTTTAGACAACTGGCTTCTTGTCATCCAGAAGTTGTATCTTGTGTTTACAGAATGATGGGCAGATACCAGGAATGTCTGTTGTTTTCCAAGAAAATGCCTTCTTATGTTTTTTAAGGACATATACAAATTTGCTTTTATTTTGAACAGAGAGTTGAGATGATATGATCACAAGAAGAAAATAGGGTTCTTCCAAAAATACATATTCCAAGTTATCAGGAAGAGGTTTGAAATCTATATTTGTAGGAGGTTCTTCGAGAGATGTCTTGATTTTTATAATCTGTGTTGATGGTGATTTTCTCAAATTTCGGTTCTTCTTTATCGGACTCAGAGTCATAGTTTTCATTTTCAGCCATTGCTATGAATTTATCGAATCCAGAAAATATTTCTTCTTTGAGAACGGTTCCTTCGATGAAATAGAGGATTTTGCTTCCTTCGTCTAGAAGAGCATCGAAATCTTCTTCTAAGATTTCATCGATAACATCGATACTGAAACATGTATCATCATTTGAATAAGAGTGTTTAATAGCAGAGTCGATATTAAAGATCATTCGTTCAGTCCCAACTCCAAGATTAAGTTGTTTCTGTTTAACTCGGATCACTGCATCGGCAGTGTGAAGAAAGGGTCGTCCCAAGATGAGAGGAACTTTGCTATCTTCTTCCATTTCGAGAATAACAAAATCAGCAGGGAATGTGAATTTCCCAACTTTGACGAGCATATATTCAGCTATCCCAATAGGGTATTGGAATGATCTGTCGGCTAATCTTACGCTCATTTTGGTAGGTTTAAGAGTTTTGAGAGATAGTTTGGCATATAAGGAATACGGCATAAGGTTAATGCTGGCACCAAGGTCGGCCAGGGCATTGCAGGAGAAAGTTTTGTTGAAGTTGCACGGAATAAGAAAACTTCCATGGTCTCTGAGTTTAGGTGGAACTTTATTTTGGATCATTGCTGAACTTTCATCGCTCAAGAAAGCAGCTGAAATTTGTTCGATCTTATGTTTGTTGCTTATGAGTTCTTTGAGAAATTTGCCATAGTTAGGCATTCTGACTAAGACGTCGACAAGAGGTACGTTGATTCGGACGGCTCGGATTAAGTCGAGGAATTTTCCGTATTGGGCTTCCATTTTCTCTTTCCTTAGGTGTTGAGGATATGGGATTTTTGGTTTGTAAGGTTTTGGTAGTGGAGTTTCTTTAATAGTTTTCGTAGGTTGAGTTTTTGGTTGTGGTGCAGGTTCTTCGTCTTCATCATCACTATTGAAGTTAATTGGAGTTGAAAAATCATTTTGTTGATCGTTTGGTTTGACTGGTGGGTCATAGGATTTACCACTTCTTGTAAATACGGTATTCACATGCTCATTATGAGATTGCGGTGGTTGATAGGCTTTGGAGTTGTTTCCTTATGGGTTTGGTTGAGTGTTGCTCGGAAGAGATCCACAAGGTCGACTAGATTGCTTGTCAGCGAGTCTGTCGAACTTAGTTCCAAGGTTTTGGATGGAAGCTTGATGATATTTGGCTATTGTTTCGAGTTGAGTTTTGAGGTCCATGAATGTATCTTTGACAAAAGCGTTGGTTGATTGCTGAGATTTCATAAAATCATTGAATTGTCTTTGAAGATCATAGGGTTTATCGTCGGTGTTGGATCGGTAGTTATCTCGGTTGTAATCACTCCGTCCGCTTGAACGCCAATTATCGCGATTTGAGTCTCGATCGCGGTAATCATTGTAAAAACGAGTCTTACAAAACGTTTGCATGAATTAAGCCTCTTCTTCACGAGACATGGGCATGTCATCTTCGTCAAGATCGGGTGTTTGGTGTTTTGCACGAGATTGGAATTCTTTGTATTGAGCATCCATTTTTATGGTCATGGCATCCATTCGGGCTATAATTTTGTCATTATCGGTATTACTGGGGCCTTCAGTGGCGAAAGCGACAATTTTCTTAAGGGATGGTTTAGATTTTTGGTTTTTCGCCCAGTTGAGTTTGAGCAAGACCTTGTCTTTGAGGAGCTGATAAGCTTGATTTGGGGTTTTATAAAGGAAAATACCACCGGCGTCGGAATTAATAACTTCTTGGTTTGTTTCGTTAAGGCCATGATAAAAGATTTTGATGATGTTGCCTTTGGGTAGATTGTGGTCATGGCAATTTCGGAGCATTTCCTTCATACGGAGCCAAGCATCGGTTAAGGCTTCATTGTCATTTTGTGAAAAGGCTCGGATTTCTCCTAAGAGTCGGTCGAATAAAGCTGGGGGAAAGAATCGGCTAATGAAATCAGTTCGGAGTTCATCCCAATTTTCAATAGTTCCTTCGCTGAGTTCGTCAAGCCAGGTTTTTGCTTCGCCCGAAAGTGATAGGGGAAACATCATAAGACGGACAACTTCTTTTTCTGTGTCTCCGTATTTAAACATATCACAGATTCCGAGAAATTTAATGTATGTGTTGGTGAGGTTCGGTTTTTGATTCTTCACGAAATTGGTTTCCTTTGACAAGAGTCAAGTGGTTTCCTTTAATAGCAAATTCATTTGCGGTTTCAGGAATAGTGATTACGGGACCGGAAGTCGGAGCGACAACACGGTCGACAGCCCACATGGGTTCGTCATCCATCGGATTATAGTTTTGAAGGGTATCGAGAAAGTGACGGAAGTAGTTGAGATCAAGGATTGGAACGTAGACGGTTCTTGGTTGTTGAGGTGGTTTGTTTCTGTGTTCAAACAAAACTCTCCTGTTTCGTCGACGAAGTCTTCGATTCAAGGTTCGTTCAGGTTCAGCTAGTGGTTCAACAAGTTCGGACTTGGAAGCACGTGTATGCGTCCAAGAAAAATAAACCTTTTGGGTTTGGGTTCAGTTTGCCAGAAAACTGTACGGCGATTTTTGAAAAAGAGGGGGAGTTAAAATAATTTTTCAGAGGTGACTACAGAACAGCTTAAAAATTCCCGACAGCAGCGCCAAAAACTTTGATGTGTTAATGCGCTAGTATTCAATGACTTCATTTAATTTTCGTAGCCAGATGGTAAGTGCGGCGCACAAAATAATTTATGCGGCGTACTTGAGGAGTTAATGCGCTTTTTTGACTAAGCCTTTAATTCTTTGACTTTGAGGAGAAGTGCGGCACACAAAGGGTAAGTGCGGCGCACATTTTCATTTTTCAGCTTGTGACTTTATCTTTTCTTGTATTTTGCTTTCCGAAGTGTATAAGTACTTGATCTTTGCTTTATTTGAGCTCGGGATGTCTTCAAGTGAACCTACACATATTTCATGCTATTAAGTATCGAAAGTTCACGATAAATGATAAAATATATATAAATAATGCCACCGAAAACATGTATAATTTAGGCGTTATCATACATATACTACCATCAGTTTTAACATCAGATTACCCAAAAACTACCATTCACAATCACTTACGACCCGTTAGTTTTATCCACATCACTTTCTCTTGGCTGCATCAACCTCTTGATTCTTATCCACATAACTTTCACGCTCGACCCTGTTTTTGATTGCATCCACAATAATCGAAATTCTTGTTTCTTCATCATTCTCGGTATGGATCTTGTAAGCCATTCACAATCACTTACTTCACATATATCTTAAATATTGTGCGACACACAGTGCAACCTGTAAGTGTCAAATAGTAAATTATATCTCAAATTCTCAACAGCAAAGCATAGAAGAACAATGGACATTTAAATCACGCTAATCATTTTAATACATGTACAAATAGTGACTAGACCTCGTGTCATATCATATCCCAAATCCATAATCCATACTAAATATTTAATAAATCATCACTAACACTAGGGTGGGAATAAAACTTACGTGTTAGGATACTTGGAGCTTGGTTGGAGAAAAAGACATTTCTAACTCTGCATGTCACTGTGTCACGTTATATATAGTTGCATCGGTTATAAGTTGTAGTTTGATAACATCAAATAGTTTATACTTTTATATATTAAATTCCTGTGTTTATTGTCTTGCTTTATACTATTTTTATATGAATCTGGTACTTAATTCGTTTATATTTCACGTTCAGGCAATTAAAGGCATTGGAACAAAAAAGATGCGGAACTACGCCGTAGTTGACACCTTGAGCTACGCCGTTGTTAAATACTGTTAGAGATGGATTATGATGACGTTACAACTACGGCGTAGTTGGCCCGTTGAAGCTACGTCGTAGTTAATTAATATGGCAAGATACTTATGCTGACAAAGAATTACGACGTAGTTGGGTTAATGTAATTACGCCGTAGTTATTTTATGCCAAAGATGAAAATGTTGCGTAAGACGAACTACAACGTAGTTCGATACAATGACTACGCCTTAGTTTTATCAATTACAGGGCTCTGAATGCGTGAAATTTACATGAAGTTTAATATTTTATTCCATGGACTAATCATTTTACGTCAACAACGACTAAGGGCCAATGTTGTACAAGTCTAGAACTTCCAAAAGACTATAGTATATAATAATCGGTGGGATACAGATTCATGTATTCCATTCGTAGGTTCCTTTTCTTTTGTGGGGTTCGACGAAGCAAAATGGGGAAGAAAAGAGGGCGAACAGTCCCGGTATAAGGCAACCTTTTGGGGTTTGCCATGGCATTCGACTAGAGGATTGCGAGCACTAGTTTAGCATGAATTGTAATTATATTTCAACTCTTTATGATTGGATCTAGCAATATAATTGGTTGATGTTATGATTTTTTATGCTTTATTTATTGTTCATCGGCATTTAATTTATTAATTATTTTTTTGATTGTTATTGTATGATCTTGTAGTTCTCGTCGCATCCTTTCTAAATAATACATGTAGTATGCTTTTAAATCCTTGTATTCCTTTGTGTATATTGATACGAGGTTGAGTGTGCACTAGGTATTAAGTGATCCTGTTAGCCCTAGCGTGCACGATTGGCTACACGATGACCAATCCTTGTAGTTGTTCGACCTACACCCATTAGGCGGGCCCTTAGTATTAAATACCTGATTAGGAGTGTGAGCTAATAAGGTGACAGTCTGTTAGAGTAAAGTATATCTCATAAGTTAGTTGAAAAACCTTAATGGCTGTAAACTGAGAATATGTTAATTCTCCTCGCGAGTCCATTCCACTCAGTAAACGTAGGTTAGGTTACGACTACACCTTTGACCTAACGAATTTAGACCTCCTATAAGGTTGTGATTAGACATTGCACATAAGATCATAGTAATTAAATGTGTTCATTCTTTCTAGTTATCTGCTACTATACCAATCTCCTTTTTGACCAGTTAGGTTCACCACGCAATAACGTTACAAATAATCCCAAAACTCAAAATGCTTTCTAAACTGCTTTCTTAGGTAGATTGTCATTTCAATCAGACAATTAGAGACACAAACCGTTTTTTGGGTCGACACCCGTACTTACCAATCACTACACTATATGCGACAGGGTACACTGCTCTTTAGTAAGTAAGAATAGTCGTGGTAGTTAGGGTTTTATAAATGTAAAACCTGACGTAGTTTCTGTTAAAGGAAACCGCGCATCATAGTTTCTTAGTGTATAAGCATCCAATAATTGCATTGGCATATAACAAATGTTGCAGAGTCACTCACATACTTTGTGTGCTCATCAAAATACCAACATATGACATGTACCGTTAAGCGATCCATCTATTCAGTGTATTTAACAAGGATGGTTGTTCCAGTTGCAGTAGCCTCATTAGCCTTTTCCAACATTCGTGACGAATTACGAGCAGACTGCATTGCTTGTGCTTCCTCGTCAAAAATCATCATAACATGTGAAGATTCCCCATTCTAAACCACAATCAAAACAACTTGTAATCAAAAACACAATGAACATCATAAACTTTAGAAACAAACAGATAGGCTAATATACATACAACTATATTAAGCAATTCAACTCTCTTTTGTGCTTCTTGCAACCTTATCTGCCGTCGATGAAATACCTATATAAAGCTTCCCTATGCGAATCAGCTTCTTCCACTATTTGCTCCACTTTTCTGCCACATTAAACATCGTTCAAACATTACACCTAACACCCAAATGAACTCATATATATCATCTTACTTCATATGAAAACCGCATCAAACCACCAACAACTTACAAATTCATCAACATCTATGTCTAGCCTCACCTTCATTTCAGTGTTAAGTTCAATTTTTAGTTAATACATACATAATTACCACCTGAATTACTAATCCTATTATTATGGCATACATACACAATCCTATATTCCTATAATCCATAGCTTAATTTCGACCAAACACAACAAAATGTTGCTTTATATTTGATTGATAAATATATACAATATCACCGCTTGATCAATAAACCAGTATTTTGAGGCAGAGGTATACAATCCTATCTTCCTTTAACCGTATACAAAAACTTTCATTCGACCATAACGGATAAAATTGTCTCTTATAATACATATGACAAATATATAATCATTATTTGATCACTTAAGCTATACGTTCTTGTTATCCTATATGTTAATACAAATACTCGCCTAAAAACAATATTTATATTTAATGATCTTCATGTTTTGATAATAACAAATATAATGTCATACTACGTAAAAGTTTACGTAAACAGGTTATTTAGTCGTCAGTTTACTTGACAACGACAAATCACTTAAGGTATGAATATGACATTATAAAACGTAGTTAATAATCAAAGAAAAATATTTTCTATTGCATTTAAACTTAATCATTTGCATAAACCTTTTCTAATCAAATAATTTAAAGTAAACACATGATTAGTAATATGCTAGTTATATTAATCATGTAAGACAAAATAGGATTAACCATAAGTGAAAACAATCTTTCCAAATCTTTTAAAGTCTTCCCAAATCTAGAATTTTTTTCCTTATTTATGTTAAGAAATATTTTCCTTATAGAGAAATCTAATAAATCTGATTTCTAAGTACATAAGAATATTTTCTTAAAATTTAAGGTTAATCACAAAAAGAAAAAAACTATCCCAGCTGCACCTCACGGATCCAACAAAACCAAAGGACGGATCCAGCTGATGGTGAATCCGTGCGTCCAGCTGTTAGGACCAGATTTTGAATTTCAAATATTGCCTATAAATAACAACCTTATGTCTTCATTTTAGAGAACTCTTTCCAATATTTTTCTTTCTATCATTTTCATTTTCATACTTTTTCTGATCATTATACTTGTTCTATAATCCATTACAAGTGATCGAACCATTCCACTCTTTAGTGAAGAACACTAACAAAGACGTGAAGCTTCAAGTGTTATTAGTCTAGTTGTGTCATCACAGCTGTGATAATCATTTATCTTGTATCTCTTGTGTTGTGCGTATCATATGTGTATGATAGGTTAGTATTTTAGGCCTTAAAATACATAGTGTGTTAAATTGGTTCTATCTTGAAGTAGAACTCGGTATTTAGCTTAGTACCTATAAATATGTAAGCGACGTGGGCGAAGAGGAGCTTCATATCTGAACCACTATAAATCATGGTGTCATTGGTTTGATCTTTCCTACCTTTACTTATTTATATTCTGAATTTATTTATTGATTTATTACATTTCTATCATATACAATTGTGTATATCTTTTGAATTCACATAAGTAAACAATTTAAGTTTTAAAATGGTAAAACTATTCAACCCCCCTTCTAGTTTTCATAATTTATCTCTTGAATTCACATAAGTCGACAATTTAAGTTTTATTTTTAAAACGGTACAAACTATTCAACCCTCCCCTCTTCTAGTTTCCACAGGGTAGGCTCGAATCGTATGGTCACTAAGTTCTAGAGGTTGATAGAAGAGTATTTTTGTGTTTTTATATTTTATGTAAGGAAGTAAAATCTTAGGGTTTTTTAAAAGGGGGTTTTGATTAAGCTACTAACTACTCTTAATCTTATTCTAATTGCAGAAAAATAAAAGTGATGGAAAACTCGTATTGTTAAACAAATGTGTTTACCTAATCATGCACTACTCCCTAGCTGTCTTCTCTAATTTTATTACCTGTCACTCTCGTAATTTAATGTGTAAGTATTTAGATAATTTAACACCTAACCCGGAATCAACCCAAATGGAAAGCTAGTATGAAGACTATTGTGTGGGTATCCTCTAACCTAGCCGTGTTTCCCTAGACGTCTTCGCTATGCAATTAAGAAGCTAGTTTTCTAAAGCCTAACGCGCACATCATTAACAAGAAGCAATAAGAAAAGATAAACAACTAGGTTTCATGCAATCATAAGCAAACACAAATTATATTTAGCCAAGCATGTTAATTGAAAGCGAAGAACAATTAATCAAACCATACATAGACATATCGAAAGATTAAAAGGAATAAATAACTTCACTCAATTGAACATGGAGTTATGGTGGGTACACAAGGGTTATAAAACCCTAAAAATCATCAAAAACGCAGCTAAAAAGTATAGGTTTGATCCTCCAAAGTTTTCCACACAAAACACAAAAACTAGGGTTTGTATATATAAGGATTAAGTCGCGATGGCGTAGCTTGTTAATTGCGATGCCATCAACCCGTAGAATCTTCTTTGGGCTTCTTCAGTGTTGGCTACTCTGACGTCGTCGTAAGAAATCTTGACGTCGTCTCCTTGGATGAGCTTTGACATCGTCACAGGATTGTGACACCATCTCCTTGCACTGTATGCCAAATCTTGATCATCTTCGTGTAGAGTTGCAATCTTGTCCTGTTTCTTCCCAACTTGAGTCTAGGTTACGTGTATTTCCTCCAAATGTCTTCTAAATGCTAAAATGGCAAAAAGAAATGATTAAGGATGATAAATGGAGATATTTGCATGATTTTAGGGGTTAAATGACCCCGAAAAAGTGTATAAAATGGCAGCTCATCAACTATCCCTACACTTGGGATTTGCTTGTCCTCAAGCAAATAGGATTTTCTACCTAATAAATAGCAAAGTCGGGGGCATTTAACCTACTCATTAAAGATAATTTATGGCACAACCAATTAGACCCCGTAATTAAAAGCACGAAAATTATATACTAGCACCTCACATAAGTGTTTAGATTCTCTCATTCTCTCGGGTGTAATAGTGAATTATGACCATATAAGAAACAGGAAAATAACACTCACTACCTGTCATAGTATATAAATTACCATAAGCTTGATAAAAGATCAAAAACCTTCACCGCTTTGGCGTAAGCACCTAGGAATTACTATCAAAGAAGTCTTTAAAGGGTTGTGATGTATATGTGTAGGGTAAAGGAAACTTGGTTGGGGATATTTGGGGGAATTTTGACTGGTGGCAAGCTAATTATATACAATAATACATGTAAAAGGCGTTGCTAAGCAAGACTGATGAACTAGGATAATAATATACAAACTCTACAATCAAACTCTTTCTTTTCTTTTCTTGACACTTTCTTGAACATAAACAATAGCAAGATGGCAGCCTGTATTTAACATATTTTTTTTGCTTTTTCATTTTTTTGAATTTTTTATATACACTTTTGCCCTACCGTCTGCTGAAACATAAATAATACATGGCTTTGGGTTTTATAATTTCACCCGTAACAAATCACACATGAGTTTTTAATAACTCAAAGAAATAAACTAACTAATGACCTAAATTGAGAAGGATGAACATAACATGGAGAATATTAGACAAACATAGGGGTAATGACTTAACTTTTCTTCCCCATTACTCCATATAATAAATACTACCATGAATCCCAATCGTCCAAAACTGTATATACTAATAATGACTCGACTTAGCAACCATGTACTCAAGTAAATAA
Organism: Tanacetum coccineum; assembly: GCA_026074375.1. Taxonomy (NCBI): domain Eukaryota; kingdom Viridiplantae; phylum Streptophyta; class Magnoliopsida; order Asterales; family Asteraceae; genus Tanacetum; species Tanacetum coccineum. The sequence continues at coordinate 22,655 of BQNB010020994.1, read as the reverse complement.
TTAACTGGGGTTTAACAAATGTGATAACAATAATGTACTAAAAATGAGTACATACAAGGAAGGCTAAGGCGATTTGGGTGTAACATTTTGGTGGGGTGTAAACAGCTCTTCATTAATAATCTAGAATCCATCAGAAAACTACGAGAACCGTGAAAAGGATAGGCTCAGAAGGGTGTACTAGGGTTATCTAGCACTAAAAATGAGTGCACAACAAGGTGTGGGGTATTATATGATATCATCATAAACAATACAAACGAAGGCTAAAATAAGAGGTTATCCTAATGCTCTTATCACTTAGTAAAATCTTAATCACACGAATTAGCGAGTCTCACTAGCAGCTCTCGGATACAATTCGCAAAAGCCAAGTTCTAGAAATTATAATAATACCAGTACATTCTCATAATCCTAACCGATACCAATGCTCCAAAAAAGCAACAAAACCATACATGCTCGTTTAAATCCATGAACGAGACACATGCGATTGCTCAAATCCTAACTCAAGCAAGCTAAATGGTTAAAATCCTTCAAAAGCAACAAAGATGGATGCTTTAATTCCTAAAGATTTAGTGCGAACCTCACATTTTTGGGTGAAATTTTTTAGTAGTAGGGTTTTTTGTGCTAGTCATATGACTCCTATCCATGAGACTCTTCTAATACTACAGTTTCACCGGTATATGCCAAAAAAATTAAAATTTTGGCTAAAATTACCGTCCTAAACTATGTTTCGGTATATCACACATCGTTTTAAAAGACAAATCAAATTCATTTGAAGGAATAGTTTCTAAGGCTTTTATTCGCCCATACACTTATTTTGTATAATTGTCCTCAAAAGTTCTTTGAGTACCCAAAAATAAATAAAGGGAAAATAAGAAAAGCGAGAGAAATTAATACTCCCCTGTTTTTGCTTAATATTGGAGAAGAAACATGATAAACCGGCTAAATCTTCATCCAAGAATCGTCCGTGTAAAAATCCAAAGAACTTCTGGACTCTCCTTATCTAATATAACATGCAAATCAAAGACAAAAAAACTATACCAAGCGTAAAATTCTAAGAGAAAATGATATACAACTAAAATAATAATTAAAATCCTAAGAAAGAGAATAAAGATAGAAATGTTGACTAAATTGTTAATCGTAGGCGTTTTGCAAGAGTTAGGAAAATTTAAAAAATCTGGATATTAAACAATAATAGCTTTTCAAAAATTTGAAAAAAATACGAAATTCACTGTTGCTACAGTGGTGACGCCGTCAGGAAAATTCCTAAAACGTCGTCTCCACTAACTGTGAAATTTTATTCTTTTGTTTTCTAGAAAAATTTCTGCAAATATATCCTATTAATGATTTCCTGGAAAAAATTTACTGCATAGGCCACGAAAACGGTTAGTACAAACATACGACTCAAAACAAACAAACAAATCATAAAAGTGCGAATTAATCTAAAATTATTTATTTTATATGTCTGAAATGGTTCTTATAAACTGAATATTTTCTCCTACATTTATTTTGTACAAAATACCTTTCATTGCCATTAAGACGAGGTTAAACACAAAACAAAGCATGATCACATATATTAAACATATAAAAAAATAAAGAATAAAACACACGACACTCCTAAAATGCAAGAAATAAAAAGATTGTGTTGCCCCCCAATAAGCATTTTTCTTTATTAACGAGTCTGCTAGCTAGACTCGGAGTCATACTCCTTACGTGACTCCGTCAATGCTCACATGCCCACGGTGACCATCTCTTTTATATCTTCATTAACTAGGAATCGGGACCTAGATTTAAGCAATTCTTTTACATTAACTTATTCTTTTCATGGGAATACTTAAGTCCGCTCATCAAATTCTCTTGCTAAGTACTAAATAGGTGGGACCTTACTCCCACGAAAGTTTTAAGCCTAGGTATCGTGTGAGTCATCTGAAAGTGTAGTGTCAAAGATCCTAGTAAATGAAATCAAACCCTTAACACAATCATATTCCAAATGAGTGACAGCTCTAAAGGGCCTTCCCATCATAACTTTTGACATATCGCTTACAATTAATTCCCCTATGTCCTTTAATACTACGAAATCCGTAACATAGGTGAAACTTCCAACAAACACATAAACATCCCTAACAATAGCTACCAAGTTCCTTCATTTACTTTTGAGTCCTTCTACCATTATATTGGTCATAGGCCTTACGCGAGAAAGTTCATGGAAAAAAAAAGGGATACAAATAGGCAATAAACTTTTCAAAAAAACCTACATACCGGGAAATATTCCAAGTCATTTCTGTCAATGCTATTAATTATCCTATTACGATAAAATTTCCCGCATTCCCATACTCATTTAATTCATTAAGCACTTCTCCATCATCTAATTCATCATCTGAATCCAAAAAAGAGGAAACAAGGGGTGTATTCTAAGATTCCATTTTCTGATACTAAGTCATGACCATTTTAAGCACGTCAGGTAAGTCCAACAATCATTTAAGTCAATTTGCTCAATGGGGACAGGTGGTGGTATTATTATTTGTGTGTGGTCGATATTCTCAAGACGGAGAATCAATCATGACTGAGATAGCAACGGAAGCTACTCATTGAGCTCTTGGGTAATCTTAGCGCGGAATCCATTTGGTGGGGCGGTTACAAATGGATTCGCGTTCTCCATAATGAAGAATGGAATAATTAGATGAAAAATTACAAAACAAATAACACAAAGAAAATATATACTACGAGAAAGCTATACTAAAAAGAAAATAAAAATCTCACTTGATAGGAATCTTGTGAGTAGACCTAAGCTAGATAGAATTCGAAACCTAGACTATTCCCCAGCAGCGGCGCCAAAAACTTGATGTGCGGGTGATTGCAAACCGAAGTTTTAACCACCCTCTAGGCCAGTGTAACCTAACCGTTGTAGTTAGTAAATAGGCAAGACTCGGGGGTTAGTTATCGTTCACATAGGGGAATAATTTGGGTAGGCTCGAATCGTATGGTTCACATAAGTTCTAGAGGTTGAGAGAAGAGTATTTTTGTGTTTTTATATTTTATGAAAGCAGGTAAAATCTAGGATTTTGAAAAGGGGTTTTGATTAAGTTACTAACTACTCCTAATCATATTCTAACTGCAGAAAAATAAAAGTGATGGAAAACTCGTATGGTTAAACAAATGTGTTTACCTAATCATGCACTACTTCCTAGTTGTCTTCTCTACTTTTATTACCCGTCACCCTCGTAATAGAATGTGTAAGTATTTAGATAATTAAACACCTAGCTCGGAATACACCCAAATAGCAAGGTAGTATGAAGACTATTGCGTGGGTATCCTCTAACCTAGCCGTGTTTCCCTAGACGTCTTCACTATGCAATTAAGAAGCTAGTTTTTTAAAGCCTAACACGCACATTATTAACACGAAGCAATAAGAAAAGATAAACAGCTAGATTTCATGCAATCATAAGCAAACACAGATTATATTTAGCCAAGCATGTTAATTGAAAGCGAAAAACAATTAATCAAACAATATATAGACATATCGAAAGATTAAAAGGAATTAGGAACTTCTATTCAATTGAACATGGAGTTATGGTGGGTACACAAGGGTTATAAGACCTTAAAAATCGTCTAAAAATGTAGCTACAAAGTATAGGTTCAATCCTCCAAAGTTTTCCACACAAAACACAAAAACTAGGGTTTGTATATATAAGGATTAAATCGCGACGGTGGTTTGTGATCGCTTGTTATTCAGCGACAAAATAAATAATAAATAGAAGGGCCGTCACCCGTATAATCTTCTTTGGACTTCTTCAGTGTCGGCTACTCTGACGTCGTCGTAAGAAATCTTAACGTCGTCTCTTGATGACTTTGATGTCGTCACAAGTGATTGTGACGCCGTCTCCACGCACTGTGTGCCAAATCTTGATCATCTTCGTGTAGAGTTGCAATCTTATCCCGTTTCTTCCCAACTTGATCCTAAGTCACGTGTATTTCCTCTAAATGCCTTCCAAATGCTAAAATGACAAAAAGAAATTATTAACATGATAAATGGAGATATTTGCATGATTTTGGGGGTTAAATGACCCTGAAAAAGTGTATAAAATTATCATATGGTTTCATTAGTCTCACGTCTATGTACTAGCCTAAGTGAATGACGCCTATCAGATTGCCTAAAAATCACCCAATAACTATCACACACAATAAATACCCATACTAATTAAATAACCTAAGACAAAAGCATTTAATAGTCGTGTTTTAATTAATGTTCAAGTTAAAACAGCCTCTAGCTAGTTTTCAACTACCTAACACGCACATTCATCGCAAGAGACAATAAATTAAGCAAACATACAACTAAGTTTCATGCAATCCAACTAAGTAAATAGTAGTTGAATTAGCCTAGTATAGTAATGGAGAAATAAGAAACCGACATAATCAAGCAATGAAGGATAAACATAATTGATTGATTAATCAAACAACTTATCTCTTCAATACATTGTGGTATAGGCCAAAAGGGGCTGAAAAGCTGCTAAATTGGTCTAGGGTTTATATCCCAAAAATTCTACACGAATTATAAATAACAATTCGAATTATATAACTATATATATAAAACAGGGTGTAAACGGCGGCAGGTATCGCTTGTGACGTCGTCACCTCGCCATCGATTTATGGATTCGTCTCCCGCCGCCATAGTGTGACGTCGTCGCTCTTTAGGTTGTGACACCGTCTCTATGGGATTTCGACTATGTCAAGAAGACCGTCTCACCACACTGAGTCGTAACAAAACTTGTCTGAAAAAGTTTCAAACACTGTTGGGTCAATTCAAGTGCTTATGATCTTTACCTTAAGATTTGAATAGAAAATATCCTAAGTGTTAGATAACCTTTTAACACTACTCAGGTCACTAAATGAATAGTCATTCAATGAGTTGCCTTTAAGTGTTTAACCTAAGTCTAAGAATAAATACTCGACCATCCAGTGAGGCGGTACTCTGTGAATGAAGTCCCTAAACCAAAGAAGAAGGTGATGGGTTCAGTGAGCTGTGGCAATAACTCATTTGAAACCCATAAGCTCTGCCTTAGTATAATGGAAAAAAAAACATAGAAACTTAGAAGATTAAAATATTGATGGATAAGTTTGAAGGATAAAACACGGACTAATACCCCTTAAGTTAAACTATCACTGAATATGGTATAAAAACAAGTAGTGTCACCACTAACCTTAAAAGCGTGTTGCCCCATTTCCTAGATTAGAATGTGTAATAGAACAAGTAATAACGAATGTACTTGCCAATTCAACTGGGAACACAAAACACTGATCACCCATGTAGGTCGACCCTACCTTAGCACTATAAAAAAATTGAGTCATGTAAAGGAGTAAAGGTTTAAGGTTTGTGCACTTAATGTTTTCATCATTCACAAACTATATACTCCTTCTAAAATCAACTAGTCCCTGAACACAGTTCATTGGTTAGCAAAGTTTGTCAACTCACATAATATTTTAAGTTTATTTTAGTATGTTATGAGGAATTACCCATACATACATTGTTCATTTAATCCTATTTTGTTTCACAACAATGAGGGTATAGTTCTTAATAAGATTATAAAGAGTTAAACGTTGAAAAAGTTTTGTGTTCTTACTATTATTGTATATACTTTAAGAATACGTGGCATCCCTTAGTTAAATACTCTTGAGCCTTAGTACACGAGATGATGTTTAATCGGGTCCCGTGTTTTATATATGCTGCCTATCCTCACACTCGAACGATTAAAATTTCGTCTCCAAAAGGAATACGAACGATCTTTTTCACACAGACAATAATGGTAAAACATGGTACTGTTGCCAACCAATCCAATACCAATTATCACTCGAAACTACCTATTCTTACGGCATTAGTCCTATGTTTGAAAGGATGATTATTAAAAGTTTACCGTAGCAACCTCGAATAATAGTGTTTAACCCAACAATTCGCCCGTCGGCTATTCGACATTATAATCATGATCTAATGCAGTTGGAGTGATAACAATTCGAGAGCTTAAATATCAGTAATACAAAAACTCCTAACGGCACCGTATCATAAAATAGATGCATATTCGGTTTGTTTAGGAGAAACCGTAACTCGTGACAATATTGTTGTCCCGGTTTGCCTCGCAATGCCCACGGCATACAACTTTGCCTGACCTTGCATTTCCAACCCGATACCCTGGTTTGTTGTTGTCTTTAATTTTGGGCAATTCCAACTTGAATGCCCTTGAGCACCACATTCAAAGCAACCCCTCTGATTAGCCCCAGTGTTGACATTGGGGGATTCCTAGCAGTCAAAACGAGATAAATGACCCAAAAAAAAAAAACAAAAAGAAACAATCGCTGCACTTATGTGTCTCCGCATTAGAGCACAAGGACGCATCATGGTGATAGTTACATTTGGAACACAGAGGTCTAGGCCCTCCGTATGGTCTCCTGTCACCATTTCCTGTGGCATAAGCTCTTCCAGTGTTTTGTCTCTTGTTTGGTTGCTGATTCTGGTTGTTCCTGGCGGTGTCATCAGACTTTCTTTTGTTGTCAGCTTGACGTTCAGCCCAAGTGTTGATCTTTTTGTCCTGAGTAACAGTGGGCGAACTCAATGAATCCTGCAATATTTTGTGGCTTAGTTATGCCATCACACTGCCATGGATCGTGTCGGGCAAGTACCACCGGCGGAGCATATTTCTCACTTGTCCTATTTCTTATCCGTGACATCCGATCGTCGTGACATTATGCCAGTTTCTTGTAGCGCGCTAGTATGGCTATAGGTTACCACATCGTTACCCTTCACCTTCAAATTCCACATTTCGAACTCCAGTTCTTTAATTTCGCCCCCTTGGGTAGTTATTTGTCTGTCATCATCTTTTTTAATGTCCTCCGTCCTTGCATGGTCAGCTTTCAGGAGTATTGTGTCTTAACATGGGAGTTCCACCATGTAAGAGCATTTCCTTGCAGGGTACACGTAGCAAATTTGACCTGGCATGCTACTGTACAGTTGCTTATGCTGTAAACAGACTCCATCTTTTCAAACCACTGAGTGAGTCCAACCACTCCCTCAGTGCCCTTGAAGTTCAAGGGTTGGCATTTTAGGAAGTCCGGTAGGTGCATCACGAGCAACTTGCACAGGCCTTCTGGCACCCCTTACTCCTGAAGTATGGCTATCATCACCATTCCTGGTTGCATCACGGTCCTGCCAGGCCAGTCAGTAACGCTTTCGTTAAATTATTGCCTGAATTTGGTCATGGTGACAATGTATGTGGTATGGAGTGTCTGTGACTGGTGTTGGTGTTGCATCTGGGTTTAACCTCGTGGTCTTTCTCTTTGGTGCCATTTTCTTTAAATCACAAGAAAACATAATACCCGTTAGATTTCATAAAATCATAACTATGACATAACATACACATTAAATAAAACAAGATCACATCACACAGTGAAGTGTACAACTTGTTATTGAAATTAACCATGGTATAACCAAATCGACATTCATTTATAATAAATTCGATTTCATAGATAACGTAATCCGTCCATTTCATATTAGACGTTCGTAATACTTAATAGGCTATATACAAAACAACTAGTCATAACCTGATCTATGAACTACTACCGGCCTCCTCCGGTGCAACTAGCTGTGCTGGACCTCCAGAAGGTCCCTGCTGTCCCTGCAGTGCTGTCACCTATCTCTGTAAGGTGGTCACGTATCCCTGTAAGGTGGTCACCTATCCCTGTAGTGACTGCATCAATGTCAAAGTCTGCACAAGCTGCTCCTGTCGGGTATGGTCAAATGTCCGTAATGCTGCAATCTCTGCCTGCCTCATGCGGTCTGCCTGTAGCATCTCTGAAGTCACAGTCTGACTCCTACGGTTAGCTGCCTACAACTGTGAAATCACTGCCTGCTGACTCATCACTACAGAGCGTAATGCCATAATCTCTGAACGTGCCATATAGCTAACCTCTATGGAGTGTCCCCATGCCTCCCGGGAAACTAGAGCCTCCTGATCTAGTAGTCGTGTTGTCTCATAGTGGTACTGACTATCATCAACCAATGTCTCAACTCTCTGATATATCTGGGTCTGCCTGTCCTGAGTATCCCCTATCACAGCATAGATATCTTGCGTGTCCTGCTCCTGAACTGTAGCAAGCTCGGTCACCCTAGTATTGACCCCTTCAAGGGTCATCGGTGCTACCTCCTCAACAGCCTCTCTCGGGTCTACCCAAACATCTCTAATCCCATAGCCGACCTCCTCGGCTCTCTGTCGTCTGATCTCGGTATCCATAGTACCGACAAACCCATAGTCTGCCCTACGACCTCCAATCGGTCTAGCGGCAGCAGCAGCTGAACTCTCTCCCACCTCGCATCTCGGACCAAGATCAATACCCAACCTCTTCCGAGGTGGTAGTGTAATCTCGGGTCTGTCTGCCCTGCGGTCAGAAGATAGTAACTGCAAAGGTGGTGATGAAGTAGGTAGTGGTAATGGATGAGAAGTGGATGGTGTCTCGGCTCTCAGCCGGATCATAGCAGCCCTGTAACCCAATGGATGAGTAGGGCTAGCAGGTGGTAATGCAGGTAATACAGATGCTGGTGGTGATGCTGGGAGTGGGGGAGATGGTATCTGTGGTAATGGAGATGATAGTGGAGTAAGTGGTGATGGTGGTGGAGTGGTTAAGGCAAGAAGTCGCTCGACCTCTTCCCTAGGAGGAAGTGATATGGATGGCTCATCCCGGATAGATATCCTGGCAGTCATACGGTGTACAGGTGGGACAGAGTCGGCCGGAGCTGGGTGCTCCTCCTCCTCCTCCTCATCCTCGTCCTCGTCCTCGTCCTCATCATCGGCATCATCTCCGGAAGGCTCCTCCTCCTCCTCATCATCATCATCCTGGTCAGCGGGATAGTCAGCTGGATCCTCCTCCGGATCCTCATCATCATCAGCCTCCGGCTCCTCCTCCGGATCAGACTCAGGAACATATCCTGGTGAATCTGCAGTGGGTGAGGCAGCAGCAGGCAGTGGCTGCTCCTCGGCCGGGAGTATCTCATCCTCCAGTGGCATGTACTCAGGGTACATCGGCTCAGGAACAAAGTCCAGTGGGGGTGGTGACTGCGGCTCCTCGGGGCCAGGCATGTAGTCAGGCGATGGTGGAGCCTGATAAGCAGCCACTATGTAAGCATACGGGTCCTCTGGCATCACAGGTGGTCCGTCGACTCCTGGTGAGCCCACATCTGATGAATCCTCAAATGGACTCGACACCTGCGTGTACGTGACTGTGGAATCTTCCGAATCCGACATCGTAATATCTGAAAATCAAAAAGTAGCTTACATAAGTATTTAGTATAAGACCCTTATAGTAATATACATATTATATTATAACACGTATATCAATCATGAATGCATCTAGTCTAACCAACTAATGCAGCAACTAGTATATGCATGTATGTATGCATGTATATCCCGTGCAACCCCTTTTGCACTAAAGCAATGTTTTGAAAACGGTTATAGTCCAGCAAAACATTTTTGACCTGGTTCTCTATAACCTCCTTTGGCTTCTTGTTATCTAATCTGTAACACCCCCAAAAATGGCTCGCTGCGGAATATCTGTTAGGGGGCGTGTTACTTATTGATCAACAACCACAAGTTACTATATAGAAACGACCATTAAATGTCGTAAAAACGGATACTTGGATTTTAGCACAAATATCTCATTACAAAAGCCGGCGAAGCTTAACTTGTTCGACATTAATAGTACAAAGATACTAGTTCATAACACATTTTCCCAAAAACATATGCAACCAAATCTTTAGCATGATATCCCAAAACATATAATCACCAATGTATCCCAGCACCTCGTGCCTATTGACCTCCTAAAAAACATTGCTTTAAAACGTCAACAATAATGTTGGTGAATTCATAGGTTTAATAAATCGTATAATGCATGACCACAAGATCACCCATTTGTATGATAATGCAACAGATGCAGACATCACATAAATGCAATTACGTTCGCCCTAAGCTCATGACACTGAAGCTCGACAATATATTGCAATGTAAAATTGCCCACAATGCCCGTATGGATGTTCTAACCCGCAACATCCCCAGTCCGACATGGTATACGTTCGTTATCCGGCATACCGGCACAGTGAGCATGACTCACCCGAACGGGGATGTCAATCCCAAATAGATCTATTCATAACATTCGCGCTTACCCTCCAGGTAATTAACCAGTTCATGATAATGGGCTCAACTTGGGTTATCGCTACTTAGGCAACACGTAATCATAATATAAAATTTACCACTTGTGTCCAAAGTATAAAACATCGCATGTTTCTCACCCCAAAAACTTATAAATCAAAATCATTTAAAACATGGGGCTATGAACTCACCGTGAGTTCCAAATACCAAATAGTTCACAGCAAATGCGTCACGGTATCAAACGAATGCAACCTAATCAATCATAGGTCGTATAAGCACTACGCATTTCAAATAACTACTACCATATATAATTCTATATAGCTACATCACCATCTAATCGTATTTGTGAAATCATATTTATAAAGTTAAAACGTTTATAAATATACCTTTAGTAAAAATGACCTAACTTTCACGTTTCAAGTTCGTTTCTCGTGTTTCTTACGTCCACGCATTCGTATTAAGACGATGTATCAAAATATGACATTTTTAGGTTTTGCGTCCACTTGATGAATAATACTTTTACTGTTCACATCAGTTATCAATTTATTTATATAAATTTAGTAATCGTAAAAACCCGTAAATGTAATAACTTATTCGTTTTAAACCCGATTTTAGCGATTTCTTCGAGCACGTCTTTGTAATTAATAGGAGTATTAAAATTATCATGTTTTATAATTTTGGGTCTGCTGATGAATAGTAATTTTTACTGTTCATAGTTTATAAAATTACTTTTATAAACTTTAATTATCAACGCCGTATTTTATTCGTTTTAGCTCCGTTTTTAGTGATTCTTTCGAGCACGTTCTCGTAATCGAAATATCTATTTATTTATGAGGTTTACAAACATAAATATTCCTGAGATGAACAGTAACTTTTATAAAAATAGTTTTATAAAAGTATTTTTATACCTTTTAAGTATATAAACTCGCGAAATTCATAACTTCTTCATTATTAATTTTAAAATTACTATTCTTATCATTTTGGAATCCTAAAAATGTGTACAAATTGTTAAAAATACTAAACCTCCTATTTGTATATTTTTATAACAAGTTTTTATAAAAATTATTTTATAAATCCGTAAACGTATATTTGTCGTATCTTTTTCGTTATAGATCGGTTTTTCAAGTTCCTTATATGCTCGGAATCGTCACGAGGTGTTCTATCTTTATAAAACATAATAGGGCTGTGTCAAAAGTCGAACCAAAACAGTCCCTTTGTAATCAATAGATATACTTATTTATATAACTTGTTTTAGGTACTTTTCAACTTAGTTATTTACCACAAGTCCTTTATAACCATATATAGCATATGTCTTACATATAATAAGGTCCATATAGTGTCCAAGAGTCCATAGTATCAAGAGCACAAGTCATTGCAATACTTTCACTTGTAACTTATTAAGTAAACTTTAGAAACCCTAATATTGTATATACACTTTTTATACATATAACAACATGGTACAACACTTATACATCCATCTTAACATGATATAACCAACAACATACCATATGTAAAAGTGTACAAATCCATAATCACAAGTAAAAATATGTTTTACATGATTAAAAGCATCCTAATGGTGATTTCACTACATAGAACTTATATACACATAAAATGATAAATGTAAAGACATAAAGGGTTTTAGGTAACCTTAATATGATGTGTGGTGATGAACAACAAGATCTACACACTTGTTTAGCAATAAAACCCTAGCTTGCAACTCTTGAAAACCCTAATTCAAGCCAAAACCCTAATCTTGCTTTTCTTGCTTAGATACTTGTAAACCTTTAGCCAACCCTTGAAAACACCTTAGGTTATCATAGGAATGATGTATGAATGCTTGTATGGTCTTGTAAAATCAAGATATGGATTGTGTATGAAGGGTGTTTGATGTCGTGGGCTATCAAGGGAGAAAAGGAGAGAGTTTTTGATCTTTTTACTAAGTGTTTATGAGTTGTGTGAGATAATACTTGTAATGTATGATGTATATATATATATGAGAACTAGTTAAATAAATCCCAAAGATTAGTCTAAGGGGGTGGAGGTGGACGGCAAGAGGGACAAAAAGGGGTGACTAGTGGTCAAAACCACTAGTCATGCCTTACTTCTTACTAACTTTGCAATGTACATCTACTAACTCATTAAGGTTTATGTTTATTTGTCCTCCAATAGTAGGGATCCTCCCATGGTTTTAAGGAGCCTTGTTGGTTAAATATCTAGACCATAAATGGAAGTATTCTTGTATAAAAATGAAGGTATAAGTAAATATGTAAAGTGTAGTCTTTATTTAAATGTATACTTGCAAGTTGCAAAAGTTTTGACATTCTTTTTGTTATCTAAGCTCCAAATTCGGCCATGCCAACATATATGTGATAATATTGAGTAACTTTTAGGTATTGGGTATAAAAGTGGGTATTTGTTGAAGCGTAGAAATGTTTTTGTGGTTCCGGGTATGCCTAAACTTAATTTATCGCGAAACGTAACAATTTTACGCAACCGATAAAAATAAAATGAACAAAGACCATAATTATTCTCAAAATAATTATTTAATACTTGATTGATGTAAACGTTTAATTGCTTGATGCCCGTTTACATTGAATGATCGTTTTTAGCTTACGCGATTTTACTTAATACATGAAATTAAAAGCAAACGCGTACAACACCAAAAATAAATAGTAGATTTATTGACGTCGTCAATGACTTGAAAACACGGGGTGTTATAGACTTCCCCCGTTAAACGAGCCTTGTCCTCAAGGCTTACGATGCGGCACTTGGCGGCGGTGCGGTCTTGGTGAAGAGATGCGGGTATTTCTTCTTGAATTGGTCTTCACGTTCCCACGTGAACTCAGGACCTCTCTTGGAGTTCCATCTTACCTTGACAATTGGGACACGGCTATGCCTCAACTGTTTGACCTCTCGATCCATGATCTCGACCGGTTCCTCGACAAACTGAAGCTTGTCATCAACGTGTAGTCCATCCAATGGCACAGTTAATGGATCATCGGAATAACACCTCTTCAAATTGGATACATGAAAAGTGTTGTGAACCCTGCTCAGCTCTTGCGGAAGCTCAAGCTTGTATGCAACGGCTCCTCAGAAACTTTTGTTGATAGCATTCCATTTGTATATGGAGCAGACAGCATGAACCTCCAATTGACTTATGATTTTATGAACCTATCATAAGCCTTATCAAGACTTTCATTTGGTGCAGTGTTAAAGTTTTCAAACTGATGGTTATAAAAAATTGCCTCTGCATCCTTTTTGGATTCATCCATTCCTCCCAAACCTTGTAATTGATTACAGCCCAGAGAGATTTAGCATGTTGAACATATGACCACTTAAGAAGATATTCCATCATGTATATCTAACAAGCAAGATGCTTTTAACTCTTCTTGATTCTTGTTGGCAGTCAGTTGTTTGGCAGTCATAGGAGCAGGAGGCCCAGTTTGTACTTCCTTGCCAGGTGCAGCCTCTCTTGAGAGATTCTCCAACGACAATCTATATCCTATAGTTATGAACTGTGTGACAGAATATATTGCGCATTCTCATAGCACCAAATATCAAATTCTCCCTTCTTGATGATATGATTTTCATTGCTGTTATAGTTGGTGGAGTAGATCTTGTTCTGTCATCTTCCTGCTCGATTTGTAAATCTGCTTCCAAATAATGAGTTCTTCATGTAAGTTTACACACAAGCCTGATACCAACTTGTTGGATTCTTTAACTTAATATAGATCTTGAACCTTTAGCTTGCAAAGGTTTGTTACTTTAGATAAATCCAAAGCAACAATAATGAAACACAGATTAAAAACTATTGATTATGCGGAAACTAATCAACAATGCTAAGAAGAACAGTATTAATCAAACATAAGAGATCTTTTATCAAACTCACACTTTATACTATAACTTGAATCTTACTAGATTACAAACTATGATTGCTAATTGATCTCTATAGATCTATATATTCTAACTATGCCTAAGGTTCCTTTTATACACCAAGGAAACCCTAATGGGCTTTACAAAACGCGTATAGAGATAATGCATATCCTTTCCTAAGATATCTCATGCATATCTCTAACTCTAACTATCTTCTTCATAAGCAGACTTAACTATAACATAACAGTATTAACTTTAACTATCAGTATTAACATCTTTATACTCACAGTATTAACTATAATACACTACCAATACTAACTATGCTAACTCTTCTACCAGTACTAACATGTGTACTAGCAGAACTAACTGTATTACTAACAGAATTAAGTCTAGAATACTTAATTCCCAACAATCCTCCCCTAAACTTGAACTTCACTTGTTAACTTCAAGTTTCTTCAGTTTTCTTCAGTTTGAGCTTTTGAGGATTGCATCCAAACACTTCTTTAATCTGCTCTTTGATGATCTTGAACTCTTTTGTGTTCTTGGTCATCTTTAACTTCCTTTAGCTTTCAATCCTTGTCAGCAGCAAATCATCACCTCTGCATCACAGCTACACAGCAACATCCAACTAAGTTGGCTTTGTAGTTTTTGGCAAACTACCAGCCATCAACGGATTTGATATGTCTTTACCATGAGCCGTTTGCTATGGACTAGTCAATGCTTCATTGCAATAACAAGGTGCATTGATAACCTTATAGTTTTTAGCAAACTATCAGCTATCAACGGATTTGAGATCTCTTTACCTGTAGTCATTTGCTCTGGAGTAGCCAATGCTTTAGTGCAATACTATGGTGCATTGATTACCATATAGTTTTTGGTAAACTGTCAACCATAAACGGAGTTGAGAAGTCTTTACCAAAGCTGTTTGCTTTGGACTAGCCAGTCCTTATGCCTATTAGGCATGGTGAACTGATAACTATTTGTTGTGTGGTGGTTAGCCAACACCTAAACCCTTCTCACTTCTATAATAGTCTACAGTTTCCAAAAACATGCCTACTGCTATTGATAACTTCATCACTTTCTAATCCCAGCTTGCTTCTCAATCATCTTCAAAAGTTTATAGCAAACTTCATTAATTTTTCCATCTTGAAGCTTCATTTTCAGCATCACTTGGCAAGCTTCTTTTGACAATGGATACTTTCTATCTGCTAACATATAGATTATGCATGCCTCTAAAGTTAAACAATGTACTTCATATTTATCATAATATCTCAAACTAACCATCTTTTGTTGAAATGGTAAGCTCCAAATAGGATCTTCAATAAGAGGTGGATCAAACATAGTCCTGAGATCACTTCAAAGCACTCTGTCATAAGCATCTTCAGGCCTATTTGTTCCATACTTATACATTACTAACCTGTACAGCATCCTCTCTTGTGAAGTCTTTAATCGTAGCTCCAAAGCTTATGTAGACTGGTATCAGTTCCATTTTATTTGCCCTCAAAATTTAAAAACACTTCTTTGACCTTGCTGAAATATCTTCCAATTTGCCACACTATCAGATTTTATAGTCAAAGGAGTAGGATTCATAGCCTCTACTGACTCCTCTTTATCAGTTTCTGAATCTTCTTGTGCACTCTTGTCAACATTTATACCCTTTCTAGCCTTTTGCTTCTTTCTTTTTCCTGTTCTTTTTACTTGCTCTTCTTCCTTTACTTCATCAACTTTTTCTCCTATAGCTCTGTGAACAATCTTTATCATCAATCTTTGTGTCATCTTTTGAAGTTTTTGATCTGAAGCTCATCTCCATATCTTTATCAATCTGGGCCTTGTAGTCTTTTCAAGTGTTTAAGAAACAAAAAGCATCAAGCTGCTAAACGAACTTATCAAACTCGTCTTTAAATCTCTTCATTTTTCAACTTCTTTAACTGGGAAAGCTTCTAAGTTCCTTGATTCTTAAGATAGTTTGACATATAGATCCTTAACTGTGACTGAGTCATGGGTTTGTTTCTCTTTGCCTTAGCAAAATTTCTTTTTATTTTTTTTTTACCAAGTCACAAAGTAGATAATAAATGTTTTAAATAAATTTTATGAAACGTTTACGAACATTAGTCGAGTAAATACTCATTTTTATCAGAAAAATGATTCGGAAAACAATGGCGAAAGTTTCGTGTGTTGAATCGTCCGTTAGGTCGCTCAAATGAGTCCCGAACCGAAAGTTATAAAAACTACGTTAAATATTTACAATTTAAACCCTACACTATTATAACTTGTCACATTGATTAATATATATATAATTTATAATTTTATTTCATTCATTTTCTCATATATACTTACACACACTACAACTCTCTCCCATCTCCCTCCTCTCTCTCCCTCAAAATTCCGGCAGCCCTTCCCCCGCCGCCGGCCACCACTCGCCGCCGCCGGAAAACTTTTCCGGCGGACTTTTCCGGCCAACTCCAAAAACACTCCTCATCACCGGATCTATTCGATCCCCACACCCACTCTCCTCCACGCGCCTTTCCCCCCCTCCGCCTGTCTCAGCCACCGCTGCCACCCTCATCATAACAACTCGAGGAGGGTGCGCTCGGTTTATGGGAGTACCCACTAGGGTGCGTTGGGTTATAGTTTTGCACGGCATAGGGTGCGTTTGTTGTTCGGTGTAAACACCAAGAAAAAGGGTGCGTTTGGTTCCTCAGACACCAACAGTGGGTGCGGGTGGTTTCGTGGTGCAAGATTAGAGTGCGTAGGTTTTATATGTCACCAACGAGGGTGCGTTTGCCATTGTCTCAGCCGCCACATGGTGCGTTTGGCTTTATTCTCGACCACCTAGGGGTGGGTTTGGTTCGAGTATAAACAACATAAGGGTGCGTGTGGGTTCTGTTATAAACAGCCGACAAGGGTGGGTTTGGTTCGGGTTTAGCATAGTTAGGCTGCGTTTGGTTTTCACGCAGCAGGATGCGTTTAGTTTTGTGTTAAACCAAAAATGTATGCGTTTGGTTTTACAGAGAGACAACTAGGGCACGTTGGTTGTAACAGCCAACACCAAAGGATGTATTTGGTTTGATTGTTTCAGTAAGGGTGCGTTTGGCTGTGCTAAAAAGCACATAAGGGTGTGTTTGGGATTAGGTTTAGCACAAACAGGTGTGTTTGGTTTGGCTGCTAGCGCCAACAAGGGTGTTTGGTTTGTGCAGAAACTCCATAAGGGAGTGTTTGGTTTCGACATAGACGCTGCGGGCGTGTTTGGATTAAACAGAAAATACACATGAGATGAGTTGGGTTTATATATATAGCAACTAATAAATAAAATGAAAGAATTTATAAATAAAAAATCGGATCTAAAACGGTGGTTAAATGGTTAAATAATTATGTCATTTATTATTTTGTTCTTGGTATTTAATAACATATTTGAAATGCTTGGATTTGGGAAAGTCTATTAAGGGTAGGTTTGGGTTTGCAACACGGATTGATTTAAATTGAGGAAAATGATTAACTTTTGTTAATATGGAAAGCTTTAAATAAACAAATAGGTCATGCCGGGATTTTTTATAAACTAGTACGTTTAGTAAATTTTTACAAATCTACCTTATTTATTATCTTAAAAGGGGCTTAAGAAGTATTAAATCGTGATGACCCGATAATTAAACTTAAACAATAATTTTTGAGATTTCATTTATCTAGTCCACAACTTTACAACGTGCGTTTATTTGTATAAGGGGACTTTCTATTAAATTATTTGGGGATACCAGGGCACGTGTCGAATTATGTAGTTTCATTTATTTTTATCATCTTTCTTATATAATACTTGGAAAGTATTATATAATTCAACCATTTTTAATTGTTAAATGTCCACTTCTTTGAGTAGACATGACGAGTATTATATAACTCTTTCGGGTTATTCTTTGGGTTGTGTATCTTGTTATATAATTCACGGTATGAATTATATACTCGGTTAATTTTTTCATTATGTAATACATACGGAATGCATTACACACCTTACGTTTACTTTTTGGATTTATTTATTTAACCAACCACCAAACTATTACAACCATAAATCTAAAATCTTTTATCCAACCGTGTCGCGTTGACATAATCATTCATCGGAAAACCCAAACGCATCATCCTAGGCTAGTGGGACTTAGCTGTTAAGATTAGTCGCAACTTCTTGGTCGAGCCGTTCCAGTTTCCGTTTCGTCTTGTACTCAATGTTACATTCCCGCCAATATCGTTCATCATCATCGATGTGAGTTTATAGGCCCTATTTCACTGTTTTACATTCACTTACAAATCTCGGGGGAGATATGACATGCTCAATTTAACATTGTTTACATATTTGTTTCACAATATCTTTTACATAGACTATTCTACAACCTTGGTTCACTTACTGACTTTGCATTCATTACAAACACATTTACATGGTTTGATTTCATAATTGGTTTACATACATATTTGCATAGCTCGCTATAGGGATACATTATTTGATTTTATTTTGTCACAATTCATACCTTACCAATTGAAATGATTTTCGGATCCGATTTGTTTTGCGTCTGGCGGGGCAACAGGCATTACATGCCCAAAGTGTTGGCAGATGGAACACACCATGATGGGTAACACATATTGTATCACTAGCTGAATCGTGTACATACAACAAGTCTATGTCAGCAGTGTCAGACTGTAAATCACATGGGAGGTTTGAGCGCGAATGTTATGAAATAGATCTATTGGATTGATAATCCCCCCCCGTTTCGAGTGATTAGCTATCACTTGACAAACGAACGTTATAGCATTTGTCTGCGCGTATGTAATGAATAGATCTATACGGGATTGACAATCCCCGTATCGGGTATTAGCTATCACCCAGGTAAACGAACGTTATAACATTGGTCGGATCAGTTGGGGACGTACAGTGCCCCCGACACATACATACTTGGAACATTTTTGGTGACGTTAAATGTCTGCATTATTTATAAAAATGTTTGGGATAAGATTGTGATACTTTGGATACGTAGAAATGGTTCGTAGCATAATTTTATAAATAATTAAATGGTACTGTGATACACAGTGGATAAATATATTTGTTGAAACTTACATTCATACTTAAACTAACCTATGAACTCACCAATTTAATGTTGACACTTTTAAGCATGTTTTTCTCAGGTGAATTAGATGCTTGGATTATTTGATTGATTGGAGTCTTTACGTACATCAAGTTTTTCATGGTGATGCAATTAATGGAACAACTTTTATTTTGATGTCAGAAAATCAACGAGATTGATTACAAACGACACATTTAGAGTGTCGTTCTCTGTAACTTTGCTATGTATTATGAAGTAACGTCCCCCCTGACATATTCCGCTGCGACACATTTTGGGGTTTAGTTACAGATTGGTATCAGAGCCGAAGGTTATAGAGAACTAGGTTGCATATTTTACCCTAGACTATAACCGTTTTCACAAACATTGCATCACATCAAACATTTTCAAAGTGCATACACGTTACTTGCTTATGTGCTTACATTACGTGCTGCATTAAGTGCTTATGTGACATACATATATGTAATATATATGCTTACATCTTTTGCGTATATCGCACGTTTATTTATATAAGAGTTATTTATATAAATACCAGAGCATTTTTTTAAGACATTGTGAGTTGCACAATGGTCTAATTATACCTCAGACATTGTATTTATACATGGTCCTCATCATTACCTTCTTATCTTAGACATTGATGAGTTGCACACTGGTCCAACTTTCCGTTCTCAGACATTGTAGTTAAACAATGGTTTTCCCCCCTCATCACCCCCCCCCCCCCCCTCTATGGATATATTTTTCCTTATACTTTATACAATAAAGAACTACACGAAGACCGTCTAAATTTTGTGTTTCATGGGATTGTGCTGATCTAAGTATTAAAAGCTTGTATGGGCGGGTCTCTTAAGATGAGATTAGATATATAATTGCTTATGTTAACAAAGCCCGTCACAGTTCTGTTTACACGAAAGGATTATGTTGTGAATCTAAGTATTGCAAGTCTTGTAGGCGGGACAATTTAATAGGAAGATTGATATGATAATCGCTATGCTGATTCGTTCATAGAGATCTTTACCTTATTTACTCTAACCGAGTACTCATTAACTGTCTTAAACTCTATGTCGATTTTCCTCGATTGTTTTACTCCCCGTCTCCGAAGACGAGTTTTAAATACTCGTTCCATACTCAGTAGAACACATGCATCATCATATCAACCACCTTGAAAACTTGTGTGTAAACTCGTGTCTGCATCAGAAAATTTTAGTAAGATGAATTATAATCTGTATTTTTATTTTTTTTTTTATTTAAAAGGATTGGGACGCCGTCTTTCCATTTAATAAATAAATTATAAATCACTGAACCAAAAGTTTATCATTTCTTACTTACCTAAATTTGGAAGCTTCTTTATGTATAATAAGAAATTATAAATGAGTGGGCTAAAGGTATCCGATTATGACCACGTAGTATGAACCTAAAATCGATAATCATCAGAATCCGTTAAAAGGGTCTAGAGACACAATCGTGTCTTGCCACTCAGCAGAATCTTAAGGCCTCACTTGGAACTACCTTATCTCATTTTTAAGTTGTTACTTTTGCGATTGTAAATCCTTGCAATTGCAAACTGTTCATAAAGGAACTAACGACTGTTACGTTAATGGAGAGTTGATTCGACCTCAACTAGCGACTCGAGTAACCATACCCCCGTCTATCGCATAAGCATTTCCGCGAGCTCCTACCCTATGTTAAACTTTATTATGGAATATTGTTTCCGAAATGACCTCGTTCACAGACATCCCATCATCATTGTTTTAAAGTATGTCGCTTATGGTCGCTACTGTAGGGATCTGGAGCGGTCCCGACTGATACAACTTTATCCAATAGGTAATACAACTCCTCTTAAACGAGATAAACACCTATCGACGAAACAGATAGTTGGACTATTTATTTCGGGCCACTAGTAGGAAGACTTAGGTCGCGATACATCCTGGAAATGCCTAGTAAGTTGGGTACTTGTATCTATAGGCACACGTTGATGTGAAGTCCATTGTCGAACATTACAGATAGTAGAAACGAGACTCCGTCCTCGGACATTTAGAAACTTATACAAACATACTCACGCAACTACACCTTCTTCTTTAGGTTTTCACTATAATGAGACTTTCCCTATAACGCGGTTATACCAGCCATAAGATCTGTAATGATATATTTTGATATACCCATTTTGATGGATATCCTGGACAAACCTAGCCAAAATTTTTGGTAGACTGAGAAGCGTAGAAACACCGAATTTTGCTGAATAAAGTTATCAGCGTCTTGTTTAGAACGAGTTATTAAACCTTAAGTCTTTCCTTGGTCACACAATCGGATAACACAAATTTAAATCTCGGGACGAGATTTCTTTAAGGGGTAGGTACTGTAACATCCGAGAATTTTCGAATTTTTGAATGACTATTTCAATCGTTGACTTTTAGTGTCTGGCTTGACTTATAAGAACGACCACCTAAAGCACGTTTTCACAACTCGGACTCTAAAGCAATTTAATGTAAAACGACATTCCTGGCAACTTTTCAGTTTTGACCGAGACCTGGAAACAGTCAGAAGGTGACTGAAATGCCCTCGCTAAAATTTTGAACACAACGCGTACCGACCCAAAATAATTAAATTTGTATTTAATCATCATAATTTATTAAGTAAAAGTATTTAATAAATTAATTTTCTTGTTAATCGAAAACGTTGGGTAAAAACGCAATTATTGAAGTTAAAAATCATTTTACGGACGAGTTATTCGGAAATATACGAAATAAACAATTAATCGTTTTAAATAAATTTTATGAAACGTTTACGAACATTAGTCGAGTAAATACTCATTTTTATCAGAAAAATGATTCGGAAAACAATGGCGAAAGTTTCGTGTGTTGAATCGTCCGTTAGGTCGCTCAAATGAGTCCCGAACCGAAAGTTATAAAAACTACGTTAAATATTTACAATTTAAACCCTACACTATTATAACTTGTCACATTGATTAATATATATATAATTTATAATTTTATTTCATTCATTTTCTCATATATACTTACACACACTACACTCTCTCCCATCTCCCTCCTCTCTCTCCCTCAAAATTCCGGCAGCCCTTCCCCCGCCGCCGACCACCACTCGCCGCCGCCAGAAAACTTTTCCGGCGGACTTTTCCGGCCAACACCAAAAATACTCCCCACCTCCGGATCTACCCGATCCCCTATATCACTCGCGGCCACGCGCCACCTGCTGCCACCACACCGACGACGCCACCACTCCCATCTCCAACCGAGCACCACCGTCCTCATCATCATCATCATATAAGCACCCCAAGGGTGCGTTTTGTTTTAACATTCGCACAGTAGGGTGCGTTTGTTATTTTTTTTGTTATAACACCCAAGGGTGTTTGGGTCAGCTGAGAAACCGCCGAGGGTGTGGTTGGTTCGGTCATATTACACCCAAAGGGTGCGGTGTGGGTTTGTCACCGAAAAGGTGCGTTTGGTTTGGTTGTTCAACACCGGGAGGGTGCGTATGGATCTAGGTACATCCC
>BQNB010020993.1:0-54616 GCA_026074375.1 Tanacetum coccineum | reverse complement strand
AAAGTTCTAGAGTACAATCTTCCTAAGACTTGACATATTTACTCAGGTTGCGTGACGTGGCTGTTTACTATCATTTTGACTTTATCAACCTTCTCTGTTAAGATTGTGATAAAGTCGTCAGCTTACATTTTGGAATATTTATTACAACTACCTATCAGGTGAAGTTCATAAGCTCGCCTTTACTTATTTACATGTTTTATAAACCCGCGAGGGGGATACATTCTTGTTTATAAACTTTTTTACATACTCGTTTATCTTATAACAATATGATTACTTTTCAAAGACTTAATGAGTTCATAACCTCACATTTCAATCTTTTGAATATTTTATACCTGCTATAAACCATGAATATAAGTGTTTTCCAAATATATGCTATCATAATATTGCTTGTGATCTAAGTCACTTTATGCCAAAAGACCCCACTATCATGGACCATTAATCACTTGCGAGTGAACTCAAATATTGTGGATAGATCTATCAGGATTGACGAATCCCGTTTGTGTTAGCCGGATAGGTAACCAAACGCACTATATTTGAATCTCTTAGGTATATGGCAATTACCTACACCGGGGGCCATTATCTTTATATATATATCACATCAATTTAGGTATATATATACACCAGTCAGTTATTTGCCATGAGCTTAGATACAATATTAAACACTATTAATACTGTTTTCTATAATAATTGTGCTCGTACAATTATTACACTATGACTTATATTCAAACTGTTTATCATAAACCTATGAATTTCACTCAACCTTTGTGTTGACTCTTTTTAGCATGTTTATCCTAGGTAATTGAGCAACTTATGGCATGGAGTGGCATGTACATAAAGATGGCTAAAACTTGTTATCATTCACATTTTATGGTTCTAGATTTTGGGACCTGCCTTTGTAAAATTCTGATTATAAATGAATGATAACTTATCTTTTAAAAACGTCTCTTTTGAGTCGTTTTCTATGATTGTGTCTGTGATTCATGAAGTAATACCCCAGATTAGCTTCCGCTGGTATATGTCCAAAATGGGGGTGTTACAATGTGGATGCTTTAATTGTGACAGAATTAATGTGTCTATGTCTTAGGATGAAGGCCCGCCTAAGTCTAAGAATGATATGCCACTTCAAGATAAGTAATCATTGCACTGAATAAACAAACCAACTTCTAATCGAATTAATGATGGCTAATACAGTTTTCGATTATAAGGCTTGAACGCTCTTTTATCTTCTGTTAATTTGCTTGCGTGGGTTAAATTATCTTGAATTGATTGTAGTCACCACCAAACCCGTGCCAGTCTCTCAGGCTGAAACCCCCCTTTTACCTGTTAGAATTAGGATTATAACTAACATAGGATTAGCATAGGTTTGACTTAGATTAGAATTAACTTAGATTAGTAAACCAAAATATTAATAAATTGAGAGATTTAACCTCGCTTTAAGTGTTCGACACCATACTTACCACGAATCTACCACTGACCGGGTACACTGCCCGTTAAAGTGTTGTTTTTTGTTTAGTCGGCAAAATATAAATTTAAAACTTGAATCGTAAAAATATACACCACACAACGACACATCAAGTTTTTGGCGCCGCTGTCGGGGAGTGAAAATTAATCTTGATTTTTATATTATATTTTGGTTATTAGATTAGATCTAACCCTTAGGAGTAGTATAAATTAGATTAGTGTATATTCTTGTATATTCTGTATATTTTGTATATTTGTTAGTTTAATTGTTTGCTTGTATATTTGTATGTTTAATTGTTTGCCTATTTAATTATTTTCCTAATACACTGTTCTGGTCGATAACCCGTTACAGCGTATCCACTTCTATTGGATACAGCGTATTCACTCAACTGATTAATACGGCGTATTCACTTCTATTGAATATGGCGTATCGATCATCTGAAACATAATCAGAATCCTAGCTTTCATATTTGATTTTCGTGCTAAAAAATTTTCTATCCTAAAGAGCCTATCCTACTGATTGTTTATCCCTTGTTTAAGGTAGTGCATGACAAGGAGTTCAATGAACAAACTATTCACACCTTTCAAGGATCCAGAACAAGAATTTCGATCATCTAGGAAGCACTTCAGGACACTAAGTCTTGACGAATTGTGATCGCCTGATTTTAATTTATTTTATGACCAAGAATACTCAAAGGAAGAAGTTGCGGAAATAATTGCAGAAACCATGGAACAGTACATGAGCAAAACTCGAGCCGACTATAGATCGGGAGTTGCTAGGCCTAAAATTAAAGACAAGGATAACTTTGAAATAAAAGGCCAATTTCTCAAAGAACTATGAACCAACACCTTCAGCAGTTCAGATCATGAAGATGCGAACGAACACATTGAGAAATTTCTTGATATCATCGATCTATTCCACATTCCAAATATTACTATAGACCAAGTGATGCTTAGAGCATTCCCTATGTCCTTAACTGGAGCCGCAAGCCGTTGGCTGAGAAACGAACCAACTAGTTCAATTACAACTTGGGATGGTCTTAAAACAAAATTTTTAAACAAATATTGTCCACCTGCTCAAACTGTAAAGAAAATGGAGGAAATCAACAACTTTCAGCAAGAACTTGATGAAAACCTTTACCAAGCATAGAAGCGATTTAAAGAACTCTTGATGAAGTGTCCTCGACACTATTTAACCGAGATGCAGGAGGTAATCTTGTTCTATAATGGATTGGGAATTCCTACTCGACAGATTCTTGATTTAAGAGGTGCAATACCATCTAAGACTACTGCTGATGCAAAGGTAGCCATTCAAGAAATGGCTGAATACTCTCAAAAATGGCACAATGGAACATCTAGGTCAAGAAGTACTGAAACTTCTAACGGATTGGCAGCTATACAAGTATAACTCAATAATCTTGGAATATAGATCAAGAAAGTGAATGAAAAAGTCTATGCTGCTCAAGTAGGATGCAAACAATGCAAAGGACCCCATTACACCAAAGATTGCCCACTCAAAGAAGAAGGGAAAACCCTCGAAGAAGCTTACTACACGCAATTTGGTGGACCTTTTCAAGGAGGGGGATATAGAGCAGTAGATCCAAGATTCTATCAAAGGAACAATGCTAATCCTTCGTACCAAAAACGAAGGCAATCTATGGAAGATACCCTGAGCAATTTATGAGTGAATCAGCAAAGAGACATGAAGAAAACTCTAATTTAATTAAAGAAATCCGAGCTTCAACAAATGCTGCCATTAGAAACCAAGGAGCATCGGTTAAAACTTTGGAGATTCAAATCGAGCAAATGAGTAAGGTACTACAGGAAAGAGGATTTGGAAGTCTACCTAGCTCTACTGAAGTGAACCTGAGAGATCAAGTCAAGTTAATTTCAACTACTATTGAAGTTGATTCATACCCGATACGCTGTATTGGATCCTCCTAATACATCGTATCCACTGGACAGAATCGTACACTGATGTACGAAACAAGACAAATGACGATTCTATTTCTAAGTCATTTGAATGGATACTACTGTGTAGAAAAGAAGGGATCATATGGAGCACAATACTCAAAAGCTTACTCTAAAGCTTCACATATCAATAATTGCATACCAAAAAAGGAGAAAGACCCATGGAGTTTCATTTTACCTTGATTTATTAATAATGTTTGCTTTGATAATGCCCTTGTTGACTTAGGACCTAGCGTTAGTGTTATGCCTCTCTCGACCTACCTTAACTTAGGATTAGGCGAATTAGCTCACACTAAGTTGACAGTTGAATTAGCAGACAGGACAGTGAAATATCCAAAAGGAATAGCAGAAAATGTGCTAGTAGGTATTGGTAAATTTGTTTTCCTAGTAAACTTTATAATTCTACATATGCCTGAGGATATCAAAGTCCCCTTGATCCTCGGAAGACCATTTTTGTCTACCGCTTGTGCTAAGATTGATGTCTACAAATGAAAGATTACTTTAAGGATTGGGGAAGAAAGAATTATTTTCAAAAGTGTTAAACCTGCTAGTAGCTTAATTAAGAGGGTCTACATGCTAAGTTTAATAGAAAGAATGGAGCTTGATTTAGAAGCTTGGCTTATGGGAGAGACTTTGGGGATTAATAGATCATTAGGCAATTTGAATGGAGATTACATCGAATTAAATGATCTAAATAAACCATTTGAGCTTAGGAGAATTCAAGGTGATGATTTGATGCCTACCATTGAGGAAGGTAAGATAATTGAGGAATTCAGAACTAGGGATGATGAACTTGATACTGGAGTTGATGATTACCCTAGTTATTACGACTATGATAAGAAGATCCATATAGATTGTGCTCACAACTTAAAGTTTTCATGCATGATAGGATTTGAATTTACACACGATAACTTCTTCCCATTATTGTATGTCAATGTGATGTCCAAAAAGTTTCATAAATCTATAATGAAAGATAAGATGGTGTATAAAGGGAATAATGTTATAGGAGCTCTAATGAATGTGCCTATTTTTGTTGGAACCTTTTCAGTTGTGACGGATTTTGCAATTTTAGAAAATATAGATGCTTATCGTGATGAAGGAATGGGCGATGTTATTTTTGGCGAACCATTTTTAAGAGAAGTTGGAATTAAAGCAAGACGGTTCGAAGGAATGATTACCATTTACAATGATAATGATGAAGTAACTTACCAAATGGTGCGATCACATCCGAGGTTTAAACACCACACTAATGAGCAATGCAACAAGATCCCACCATTACTGAAGGTAAGTGATGAAGATAAGAAGAATGAAATCTCACATCCATACCAAAAGCTTAAGGGGTTCTACAAAGGAGTCTTGAACATAGGACCTGATTACATTTGAGATGCGAGGATGGAAGAATAGCTCACACGCGGGCACATTAGCGTGCATGAGATGGAATGATGAAAAGAATCTGAAGAAAAGTCTAACTTAAAGACTTCGATGTAAACAAAAGTGCATCCCGGGAGACAACCCAGAATGTTATTTAATTTTATCGAGTTTGTCTTCCCAGACATTAATACGGCGTATCCGCTCCATACCATATGACATATTGATTGTCTAGACGTTATCAGTCTTTACTTTTTATGCCCTTTAAAAATATTATTGTTAGTTTTGGCAATACGGCGTATTCATGCACATGATACGGCGTATTCATGAGACTGACCCGTATTTAGTTTGTTTAGTTTAGTTTAAATTAACCGCAGGTACCAAGATAGGAATGCACGCTTTTCCTTTTTTTACACAGGACCTCGTGAAAGAAATATCAACGAATATTGGTGAAGAATTTACAAATCTAGAGATCTTGAAGTGTTGGAGTCTTAAAACTTCAAGACGGTTGTTCAACACGAATTCTTGCTTAATAAACTGACATGGAGAATCTACCGAGCAAATATCAGGAGAGTTTCTCATTCTAATTCTTTTTAATTCCCATGTTTGATGTTTTATATATACAATGAGGACGTTGAATAATTCAAGTGGGGGATGGAATTAGAATGATACTTGTCCTATTTTCACACTAAAAATTTTAAATTATGCTCAAATTTAAAAAATTTCAAGCATACTTTTGTGAAATTACTTGATACATAACCCGCACACACTAACCCTTATTAGATATTGTGAGGATTTAACCTATCCGTTTCCAAATGTTTACCTAAAATTCCATAAAATATGAGTGTGCCAGTGATGTAGTAGACTTTAGAACTTGGCTTGGTATATCACTCAAGACCGCAATGATGAGTACTATGGATTTAGATAGAGTAACTTGTTTAAATTGGTAAATTTTAGGATTACACCCAAAACACCTTTACATGTTGCTTATTAACTAACTACACTGGTTAGTTAACCCCTGTATAAACCCTTTGTTTACTCTCACTTTAAGAGTAAGATACCCCTAGAACAACCCGTAGAGCCAATCCTTTAGGAAATACACCAATTGTTTATTTGGTTACACCTTTACACCTTAGCCTACCCTATTAGATTAAGTTTGTTTTACAGTTGCTAGTTGCTTAAAGTGTAAAGTATGTATTTCCCGAGTCTTGTGTTAAAATTTTCTATCTTTGGTACGGTTGGAAGAATTTGCACATTGCAAATGGGAATGTATATTATAGTCAAAACTCATGTATTTTTACTACCATCGTAATTAATGGTACGTCCGAAGAATAAAGAATTACCGAAGGAATTATCCGGAACTATTATGATCGTGAAGATGGTGAAACTACTCCTTATTTCGTAATATAGTGTTAGCAAAAAAAATAAAAAAAAATAGAAAAATCGCAACAAAAAAGAGAAGGAAAGTTTGAAGATAATCGTTTCGCAACTACCGAAGGAATTACACGAAGGATCGATTATTCGTTGATACAAATCGACGATGTAGAGTATTGTATAAAGTGGAAGATATCGCCACTTGCCTTGTAAAGTATGTAAAGTATGGGATGATTGGGAAGTTGACCGTTACGGGAACGCCAACTTAGGTTGTTGTTTTTGATCTATGATCAAGACGTTGTAAATAGTCGTGTCTTTATCATGGTAACGGTCGAGAAAAAAGTGTCTAGCAACTTGTATTTTAGACTTAATCTATTTGTTTTGTAATTTTTATTTAACAACAATTTACTTCTCTTTCCTAATGACTAGCCGCTGGTTTTACGCGAATGAGGATGTGTACGAGCGTGCATGTCTATTCCGTCGTTACGGCCATGTATGCATGTCTCAGCTGCCTCGTTGGTTTACGACTTTTGGTGAAAGTTAGAAGGTCCCTACCCTATATCATTCTTCATCCTAACCGTTGGTTAAATTCGAATGAGGATGTGATCGAACACACATGTCTATTCTGTCATTACGGCCATGTATGTGTGCTTCAGCTGCCTTGTTGGAGTGGTACTTCTGGTGAAAGATTGAAGAATGATCAACCCTAAGCCTTATCATACAAACCCATATTTACCTTTATAAACTTGTTACTCCTTAGCTTTAGCGGTGGAGATGTGTATCCTTGCCAAGCTTTAATAAATACTCGTACACGACCAAGCAATAAAGTGAATTAGTTTACATTTTACCAACATAGATTATTTAGTGATTTGAAGTGTTTTCATCTTCCTACTTTCGTGAGGTTGTATGGTTGTGTACTTGTAATAGATCCAAATAAATGCTTTACACGGAAAATTATCCTTAGGGAATACATTTTTTATAAACTTCTAAAGGCTACTTGAAGGACAAGTAGATTAAAGGTGGGGGGATATTTTGATGATGAATCAAATTACGTCTCTTTTATAGCATTCCATTTATCCCATGTCTTAAAACATTTTATATAATTATTGCAAAGAATTGTTACTTAATCATTTGTATTTGAGAATTGCACTAATTATGGAGTACTTGGTCAATATTAGAAAAAGGCGCACATTCTAGAGCTTAAATGAAGACATTTTGAAGATTACTGTTCTGACAACCAACACGCCGTATCCATCAAGGAAGATACGGCGTATTTGTCCCTGCACTCACCAAAGAACACGAAGACCACATGATCAATACGCCGTATCCAGAGAAGAATAATATGCCGTATTAGAAATATAGAAGGTGAATATTCTAGAAGATATCAAACATGGTCCCTACTCTAAGAAACCCCAATACGCTGTATCCAACACATTAGATACGCCGTATCGACACCGACTCCAGACCATATATATACGAAACTCAAAAATGAGATTTAAGTGTGCTAAATCATATTCTCGATACCTAAAGCATAAAAGTCAATTTTCAGAGGAGAAAAAAAAGTAGAAGAGGTCTCGCAAAGCATTCCAATCCATAGGAGACAACGTGTAATTTCTTATACTTTTGTAATCGTTCAATTTTTGGTATCATTCGTTAAGTCGGTTAGTTTACCTTGGCTAAGCCATTACTCTTGTATTAATTATGATGTTTAAAGGCTAATACCTTTAGGTATTAGACATTATTATGAAGATCTGAATGTTTGGTTTTGTTTATATCTCAATTGCTTAATTTATCATCGTATGCTTGTTTATGTTTATCAATTTATACTTGTTTATGTGCTTTAATATGCGACCTATCATTCAACTGGATCTAGTGATACGGACTAAGTAATCTAGATGCCGGGATAGCTCTCCATATAGTAAACATCTAGAATCATAGGATCATAAATATTGTCCTGCTAAATCCGTGCTAGGATACACTTCTGGCTAAACTATGACATCGGATATTGCCTTTGGTTTATTGAACAAGTTGACTAGCAGGTGAACCTAGATAATTCAACAATAGTGTTCTGATTCCCTTAGATAGTTGGACAAGTGGACTACTAGTGTATAAATCACTGTTAAGCAGTAAGTGGGTAAAGTCTCTATGAGCTAGGGTTTAACAAGATCACCATTGATTTAATCCCTAAGATAGATTATAATCAGTAAATAAGGATGCTTTATGCGAATGTTTTAATTGTGACAGAATTAATGTGTCTATGTCTTAGGATGAAGGCCCGCCTAAGTTTAAGAATGATATTCCACCTCAAGATAAGTAATCATTGCACTAAATAAACAAACCAACTTCTAATCGGATTAATGATGGCTAATACAGTTTTCTATTATAAGGCTTGACCGCTCTTTTATCTTTTGTTAATTTGATTGCATGGTTTAAAGTGTCTTGAAATGATTGTAGTCACCACCAAACCTGTGCCAGTCTCTTAGGCTGAAACCCCCCCCCCCTTTTTACCTGTTAGAATTAGGATTAGAACTAACATATGTTTAGCATAGGTTTGACTTAGATTGGAATTAACATAGATTAGTAAACCAAAATATTAATAAATTGAGAGATTTAACCTCGCTTTAAGTGTTCGACACCCTACCTACCACGAATCTACCACTGACCAGGTACACTGCCTGTTAAAGTGTTGTTTTTTGTTAAGCAGAAAAAAATTATTAAAATCTTAAACTTGAATCATAAAAATATACACCACACAATGACACATCAGTGACTAAGGACTGAGATTTTTGGTTTGGGTTGGATTTTATTTATGTATTGTAAATTCAAAGTAAGGTGGAATAAGGTTGTGTTAAGTTCTACTAGTTTTCTCTTCATTTTTGTAAGTATTAAACCTTGATTCTTGATTTTTCTTGGTTATTATAGCCATGCATTTTTTATTATGATTCTAGAAATTATAGTTTTCTTGATGTTTATGAGGTGTGTGATGATCAAGTATGGCATTGTATTGATATTGGTGAGGATAAAAACTTGTTAGGAGTTGGAATTGATAGAGTGATTTGGGACAGTTTTACATCAGTAGCTTGATGGACCTATTACGAAATACTTTTGGTCATGGGTTACCTGGTAAATTATATATACATGTTTGCATATGTTTAAGTTACATGTAGTGAATTGGATAGAAAACAGTATCTCCTCGTAAGAGTGGATATGGGGATTTCACTAAAAAATAAGGTAAATATGCCGACCACTGTTAGGAAAAGGAGTATAACTCCATATTTTTACACTGAATTGTTATAATAAAAAGTTAATCCCTGTAGAGGACTCATATACCTAACACCTCCGATTGGCCTCACATTAATAGCTATTGTAGATTGGGATTTATGGCCGTTTTCATAAAGGGTAAAAAATCTGGAAATAATCTGATTTGGATGACCAGGGGTAGAATAGTCTTGTCACATGGTTCTAGACCTTTTCAAAATGTGAGGCCTATATTTCTGGAAAATAGACTCAAAATAGACAATCGTCAGATCAACCTTATTCTATTACCAATTACGAATTAATAATTAGAGACTTGTAATGTTAGTATAAATTCAGAATTTGAGATATACGTATTGTTTCAAACTTGTAAAGGGAATTAAAAACGTTTATAAGCTAGAGTGTTAATGGGTGAAAATAAGTACATGTCTTAATGCTTAATAGATCAGGTTAGACATCAATTCTTAGGTAAAATTGCTTTGAAAAATCTTACTGCAATGCCATGTTTTATTCGAAAACACATCTTATGAACTTTTGTTTATTTATACATACTGAACTTTACTCTATCATTCTAAGTCGCACCACATCTTTTAGGTGGTAATTAGAGGCTCTCGCTCGTTCGACGTTCTTATTCACTTCTGATCCCTTTTGTTTACGGTGAGTTCATAGCCTCACCTTTTCTCTTTTAAAGGTTTTCATAAACTGTTTTTGGGGTGAGAATGCATGCTCGTTTTACTAAGAAAACTTATTGATTTCTACTACTTAAGCGTTACATGACTGTTTGTACTAAGGTTTTTACTTGCTTACTATATGATTTTTAAAACAAGTGCGATACATGGTTGTTTACTCATGAATTTATTAAAGCTTGATTTGCTTACTACATGATTTGGGATCATTGATTATCTATTTACAAAACTGTGAGTTTTGAACACATTACTTGTTTTAAATGGACACAAGTGCTGAAGGGTATGCTTGACCCGATTATGAGATTATTTGCATGAGTACCTATTGCTAAAAGGCACCAAAATTTATGCACTGTTAATTACCTATGATGGGTAAGTGCTGAGTAGAATTAATAGATCTATTGGGTCGTGACAGCCATGTCAGGGGTATGTATCCATGGCGTGAGCACCCTGTGTCGAACATTTTGTATTGATAATATTATCTTTTGGGTATATGGCAATATTACCTTGGGTAGGGGTGGACGGAACGCATATTCTTATATGTTGGTAACGTTTCTGTGTCATGAGCTTAATGCGATAATATATTGATTCCGTTACTTGACATTGTATTCGTTGCATGGTTGCTGGCTGAACATGAACCTTGTGGTCTACTACTGAACATTTCAGGATTTATTAAATTACTAATTGGATTTCGGAAATAATATTTTGAAATGATGTAACGCTATTATCTTACTGAAATATTATTTTAGCTATTTTAATACTGATTTTACTTAAACTTATGAATTCACCAACATTATTGTTGACGTTTTGCATGTATTTTCTCAGGTTATTATTTTGCTAGCTGAGCATTGGGAGCATTGGGAGCATTTGAGCCGCGCAGATATATTTTTGAAGGCTTTATAATTTGAGTACCATTCGACAAACATTTTAAAAAATGTTTTCTATTGCATTATAAATGGGACCTGTTGTAACTCTGATATTTTATAAAAATTATTGAATGATTGACTTTTCAAAATGTCTCACTTAGAGTCTTTTTGTGTAGCTTGTACTTTATGATATGAAGTAGCACCCCAAGTGGTATTCCGCTGCGTTGTGAATTTGAGGGTGTTACAGATTGGTATCAGAGCACTGGTTATAGCGAACTAGGTCATTTTCAAAACCTGGACTATAACTATTTTTCAAAAAAATTTAAGAGTCTTTTACCGTTGTTCGATATCCGCGTGTGCATGCTCCCTGATCCCTTATAAGCTCGCTTTTAGATCTCTACTACTATTACATGGATAATGAGTATTTAACACTTGGCTATGATTTCGCTCTCTTATGTCTATCTTATGACGTCTCACTATTTACCTTATATTGGTTAGTTATATAAATATTGACCACTCCGATTATCGCGTACTTATTGATTTTCATTTACTACCTTGAGCATTGATATTGGCATTATATAAGGATACCTATATATATGGGCTACTTTCTTTTTGATCTCTTATACTCATCTTCTGGATTGCCGTCTATTTATATAGAAGTGATTTGTATGAGTTTAACTATTTAAGGCCGTTGTGTCGCCTTGGTGTTATGGCTAACGTATGATTAGAATTTGGATCGTGGGTACGCCTACCTGCATGTTGTGTATAATTTAGCGATGCTTTTCAATCGAGCCTAATTTGATGCCTGTACTAATCTAAGCCTAAAGGCGAAATCATCAACGTAATGATAATTACTTGCATATGTGTATAGTACTATAGTACATCTTAATGAGTTCGTTTACTTCAATAAACTATGAGCCAATATTTTCATATTAAGTGCCCAATTCTCTAATTAAAACCTGTAGGATTTAGATAAACTTAAATATGGGCTTTTGTTTTGGGTCAAACAGAGTTATAAAATGGGAATTATGCTAAAAGCGATATAACAAGAAAACATTTTAAATAATCAGATTTGGCACATGATGGTAAAATGATAACTTCACTTAGGATCTTAACACTTGGAGTATTTATCTTATAATCAGTGACCCTTGCGTCTACATCTTGTTTAAGGCGAAAACCGTTCGTTTATACCTATTACGAATTTTGAAATATAGGTCCATTAAGTTAGATTGCAAAGGGCAGAAATGTTTATGTAATGATAATTACCTACATATGTGTATAGTACTATGATAAGTCTTAATAAGTTCTTTTTCTAAAACAATTATGCAACTTTACTTTATTCCCTTTCGATAATATTGGGATTCGGCATAGTTTGTCAATTCTGTTGGTTAACTTATCATTCGAATCCGAGTTTGAACACCCTTCTTATGCTTTTGAATTGCATATATTGCTTTGTAAACAATCATTTTGAAGTCTTCCAGTCGATGAGAGTACTAATTTAACTTGTCACCTCGGATTGTGCTATCTTTTGGCACTTAACTTTGGAACGCGATTGACTAACGTCTCATTATTCTTCTCGTTACTTCTTATGATTTTGAAGAATCATGTCGTCAAGGAGACACGCCCCCTCCCCCTTTTTTACTTAATGTAGCATTTGATCTTGTTGTGATAATTTGTTTTGTGTCGGCCATACTTAAGTAGGATGATTTATAATCACCTTATTGAAATAAATTAGGACGCTTCTTCATTTGAATAAGAAAATTATAAACCGCTGAACCATAAGTTCATAATTCTTCACTTATATAGATTGGGACGCCTCTTTATGTAAGTGACGAATTGTGGATGAGTGGGCTTATGTGTATCCGACATAGCGTGCGTTCGTCTATACAAATCATTCTTTGGGCTATGAACTCCTCCCGACTTGTAATTTGTTATATGGATTTTTCCAAATGTGTATCGACCGCCGCGAACTTGATAAGCTAATAGTAATGAACCATTAACCGCTTCCAAGAATTGACGACTTATTAAATTCTTCGTTTCCAATAGCTTTTTCTTCGAGTCATGTATTTTATCCTTCCATTTAAGGATTCTCGCGACATTCAATCTGTTCTCTCATGTTCATTGCATATATTTGATGCTTTGACTATTGTTCATTCAAATTTTTTTTTTTGTTTTTTTTATTTTTTATTTTTGTTGAAACCCCGACGAGGACCTGAGTTATATCCTCACTCTTCACATGTAACCATACGAACGAATAAGGGCAATTGAGCCACCGGAGAAGGCGCTTCCCTGAAAGGGTAGATAAATGTAACATTTCTAAATTTCCAAGTCAAAATTTAATTCATTCTTGTTTTTAGTTTTATCTCTTTGAGGTAAATTATCTTTTTTCTTTTCGATTTAACCAAATAGGATGTCTCGCATTCGTAATAAAACATTTTATTATAAGTGAACCCGACTTTAGACTAAGTATTAGTCTACGCACTCTACGTAATTTATTATTTCAGAAAAATATCCAGAATGATGTAGAACTACTTTTTATTCTACTCGTTTTTGGTTCGTGGTTCCGCCTTAACTCTTAAAATATTTTTTGTCAATACGCGTTAGCCTTAAAACTACCTACTTATTCTAAATATTACACAAAACTAATAATTTTTACTTTCTTTTTCATGTAGTGGGTTAAACCCTTTGAGGTGTCAAGTTTATGGCACCTATGGGACACTTGTCTCATAAGTATGGCATGTATGCATGCCTTGAACTTAACCAAACACACTTACCACTTCATTTCTTATAAAATAAACACACACATTCTTGTTTTTCTCTCTTCTGGTCCAAATCCATCACCAACACCAACAAAACACATCAATTTTGTTTCAATAACTAATTCTTGATCATCTAGGATGAAGGTTTAGTGTTCCTAGCTCAAATCCTTGGTTCTTTTCACCATAAATCACCTTTAAGAACATCTTTTCTTAGAGTTTAGGGGCTGATCTAGTGGGTTATATTAAAGGGTTTGTGCATACAATGGTGATGATGTTGGGGTTGTTGATTGGTGATTATTAAGCTTGGTTTTGTTGGAAGTTCTTGAAGGTTTATTCTAGGCTTATAAGTTGATATTGCTTGGATAAGATGGTGACTAAGGGCTGAGATTTTTGGTTTGGGTTGGATTTTATTTTTGTATTGTAAATTCAAAGTAAGGAGGAATAAGGTTGTGTTAAGTTCTATTAGTTTTCTCTTCATTTTTGTAAGTATTAAACCTTGATTCTTGATTTTTCTTGATTATTATAGCCATGCATTTTTTATTATGATTCTATAAATTATAGTGTTCTTGATGTTTATGAGATGTGTGATGAACAAGTATGGCACTGTATTAATTTTGGTGATGATTAAAACTTGTTAGGAGTAGAAATTGATAGAGTGATTTAGGACAGTTTTACATCAGTAGCTTGATGGACCTATGACGAAATATTTTTGGTCATGGGGTACCTAATAAATTAGATATACATACTAATATATGTTTAAGGTACATGTGGTGAATTGGATAGAATTTTAACTCCTCCAGATGAGTGAGTTATTGCTATTTTGGCGAAACTAGTCAAATCTGACCTACTATTGGGAAAAAGGAGTAAAACTCCATATTTTTACACTGAATTGTTATAATAAAAAGTTAAGCCCTGTAAGGGACTCATAGACCTAATACCTCCAATTGGCCTCACTTTAATAACTATTGTAGATGGGGATTTCTGGCCATTTTCGTAAAGGGGTAGAATAGTCTTGTCACATGGTTCTAGACCTTTTCAAAATGTGAGGCCTATATTTCAGGAAAATAGACTCAAAATACTTTTCGTAGACGAAACCCTTATTCTATTACCAATTACGGATTAATAATTAGAGACTTGTAATGTTAGTATAAATTCAGAATTTGAGATTTACGTATTGTTTCAAACTTGTAAAGGGAATTAAAAACGTTTATAAGCTAGAGTGTTAAACGGTGAAAATAATTACATGTCTTAATGCATAATAGATTAGGTTAGACATTAATTCATGGGTAAAATTACTTTGAAAAATCTTAGTGCAATGCCATGTTTTATTCGAAAACACATCTTATGAACTTTTGTTTATTTTTACATACCGAACTTTACTCTATCATTCTAAGTCGCACCACGTCTTTTAGGTGCTACTTAGAGGCTCTTGCTCGTCTGATGTTCTTATTCACTTCTGATCCCTTTTGTTTACGTTGAGTTCATAGACCCACCTTTTTTCTTTTAAAGGTTTTCATAAAATGTTTTTAGAGTGAGAATACATGCTCATTTTACTAAAAAAACTTATTGATTTCTACTACTTAAGCGTTACATGACTGTTTGTACTAAAGGTTTTTACTTGCTTACTGTATGATTTCTAAAACATGTGCGATATATGGTTGTTTACTCATGAATTTATTAAAGCATGATTTGCTTACTACATGATTTGAGATCATTGATTATCTATTTACAAAACCGTGAGTTCTGAATACGTTACTTAGTTTAAATGGACACATGTGCTGAAGGGTATGCTTGACCTGATTATGAGATTATTCGCATGAGTACCTATTGTTAAAAAGCTGCAAAATTCATGCATTGTTAATTACCTGTGATGGGCAAGCGCTGAGTACAATTAATAGATCTATTGGGCCATGACAGCCCTGTCCGGGTATGTATCCAAGGCGTGAGCATCCTGTGTTGGACATTTTGTATTGATAATATTATCTTTTGGGTATATGGCAATATTACCTTGGGTAGGGACGGACGGAACGCATATTCTTATATGTTAGTTAACGTTTCAGTGTCATGAGCTTAATGCGATAATATATTGATTATGTTACTTGACATTGTATACGTTGCATTGTCGCTGGCTAAACTTGAACCTTGTGGTTCACTACTGAACATTTCTTGATTTTATGAATCACTAATTGGATTTCGAAAATAATATTTTGAAATGTTGTAATACTATTATCTTACTGAAATATTATTTGAGCTATTTCAATACTGATTTTACTTAAACCTATGAATTCACCAACATTTTTGTTGACGTTTTGCATGTATTTTCTCAGGTTATTATTTTGCTAGCTGAGCATTGGGAGCATTTGAGCCGCGCGGATATATTTTTTAAGGCTTTATTATTTGAGTACCATTAGACAAACATTTTTAAAAAATATTTTCTATTGCATTATAAATGGGACCTGTTGTAACTCTGATATTTTATAAAAATTATCGAATGGTTGACTTTTCAAAACGTTTGATGAGGTGTCATTTTATACACTTTTTCGTGGTCGTTTAGCCCATAAATCATGCATTTATGCCCAAAATAGGTACTTAATCGTTCCTTTTTAGGTATTTCGCATTTGGAAGACATTTGGAAGAATTACACGTGACTTGGGCTCATTTAGAGAAGAAACAGACAAGACTACGGACCTACACCAACATCTATCAAGATAATGTTCTCAGCAGCTGGAGACGGCATCACCAATACAACGTGACGCCGTCACAACAAAGACCAAGACTGCGTCACTGGATCTCAAGACGGCGTCAGAGTACACGACCCAGCCCATTATCTAGAATATTCTCTATCATGATGGCGTCATGACTAAAACGCGATGCCGTCACAATGTTTTTCCTATATATAAACCCGAATTTAGGGTTTTGTATGTGTAACTTTAGAATAAAAAGAGGGTACGAACCCTAGCTCGTTTAGCAGCTGTTAATGATGATTTTAGGGCCTAAAAACCCTATTGTACTTCCTCCAACTCATGTATTAATCTAGTAAGGTTTATTTAATCATTCAATATGTCTATGTGTTGTTTGATTCATCTATGTTCTTGCTTTATTAACATGCTAGGCTACGCCTCCTATTGTGTTTATTTA
Source organism: Tanacetum coccineum (assembly GCA_026074375.1). Taxonomy (NCBI): domain Eukaryota; kingdom Viridiplantae; phylum Streptophyta; class Magnoliopsida; order Asterales; family Asteraceae; genus Tanacetum; species Tanacetum coccineum. The sequence goes on along the minus strand of BQNB010020993.1, from coordinate 37,741 downwards.
TGATTGTATGAAACCTAGAATGTAGATCTTAGTGGTGTTGCTTCTTGTGATGGATGTCCATGTTAGGTCTTAGAAAACCTGCTTTTGTCTGCATCGCTGTTGATATGTCTAGGGAAGCATGATTGTGTAGAAAGGATACCATCGGGTAACAGTCTTCATACTACATTGCCCCCTAATATGGTTGATCTACTCTTAATATATTTCACATGCACTTAGTGTACCCTTAGGTGCCTTATAATAGTATTCATACTTCCTTGCTTGTGCGTTGCTCTAACAGAATGCTAAGTAGACGGCGGGTTCGTGTAATTCATTCATGACTTAGGAAATAATTACACAGATCATCACAAAGGTGACAAGGCAACAATACTAGGAGAAGCAATCTAGGGAGTAATACATAATTAAATAAACACAGTCTTTTATCTTATTGTTATCACCAGTAGTTTAGATTATCATTAGTTTAATAGCTAAAACCAAACCTCCTCTCAAATATATGATTTACTGCTTTCCTATAAAACATAAAAACATAAAAATAATCTTCCCTCAACCATTAGAATTCTGTTAGACCGTGATCAAGCCTTCCTATCCTATTCCCCGAGTGAACGATAACAACCCCCCCCCCCCCCGAGTCTTGCCTATACTACTACTACAACGATTAGGTGCTTTGCCTAGGGAGTTGTCAAACTTCTTGTTAAAGTCTAACGACGACCGCATCAAGTTTTTGGCGCCGCTGCCGGGGAATAGTTAGGTTTTGATCATAGTTTAGCTTAGTTCTACTCGCTTGAATCCTTTCAAGTGAGAATTTAATTTCCGCATATTAGCTTTCTTGTAGTCTATCTTTTCTTTGTGTGTTTGTTTATAATTTCCATTGACTATTCCATTCTTCATCATGGAGAACGTGAATCCATCATTGACCTTAGAATCTCTTTCTTAGGAATCCCTTGACACTACTCACGCTAAGTTCACGGCCCAAATAAATAAGGTATTAGCAATGAGGCAGACTATTGACTCTCTCCTTTTCAAAACCATTAATGAATTGACCAACCAATCTTTCGACTTTGAGATTTTCTGCCCTGAGGAGAGGATTAAGGAACTTGAATTAAGGACACAATGAAGAAACAATTTTGAGGAAGGATTGTTCAAAGATAGATTCCCTACTAAAGAAGAATTAGTTTACCATAAAGAATTATTAGGAGAACCTCAACCCCCCTTCTCAACCCTAGAGCCCAAAATTAGGAGAGGCGACCCATGGAGCTTAAAGATCCCTTGTGTAATTGGCACCATCTACACGGGGCATACATTGATCTACAATCTCCTGTCAACATCATGTCTCGTGCTTATTACAACAAAATAAGAGAAAAACCCTTTCAAGCACGTAGGGACCCATACCAACCATACAAGTTTTGCAACTTCGTTGGAAGAGCCAAAAACATGCATATATTTGTTGGATGCTTCGTTTATGTTGTGGACTTTATGATTCTAGAAGATTTGGGAAGCATCATTGATAGTGGGTTAAGTAACGTAGTCTTGGGACAACCTTTTGCGCGTACATCTAAGCTCACTTATGACGAATCCTTAGGATTGATTAGGTTTGCCCAGAGAGAAGACGAGGTTGTGTTTAGAATGCCCCAAAGGACAAAAGAATTAGACTGGGTATCCCCTTTAGAAAAATATAAGTTTGAAGCATTCTTTGTGGATAGCTCGAAGGTTAGAAAAATAGGATTTAAGCATGTCCTTGAAAAGAGAAAAGGATATTACAAAGCTTGCATGAGCCTTGGACGTAATTATAAAAGAGATAGGGAGACAATTGAAAAACTCAAAACCAACCACGTAAGTATCATCAAGCTCAAGGAGTAGTAGGACTTCGAGTCTAGCTACAACACTCATTAATAAAGAAAGGTGTTTCTTGGAAGGCAACCCAATTTACTTTTCTCGCAATTAGGAGTGTCATGTATGTTTTAATTATTTACATTTTGTTTTATTATGTTTGAACTATCTTGTAATCATGCTTTGTATTGTCTTTAACCTCATCTTAATTTCAATCAAAGGTATTTTACAAACAATAAGTGTAGGGGAATTTATCAGGCTTTTGAGCCAAATTCAAACATGTTAAATGAATTCTTTAGATTAATTTGCGTCATATGATTGAATTGTTAAATCTTAGGTTTTATGCAGCTATTTGTATAGGAATTAACTTATGGAATCAAGTGTAGGAAATTTTTCATCAAGTCGAACCCTAAATTCATATTGTATATTGGTTTATCGCACATTTTATGCTTGGTGTAGTTGTCTTTGTCTTTGATTACAGGTTATATTTAATGAGAAGAAGCTTAGAAGTTCTTAGGAAGTTTCATTGGATGATTCTTGGAGGACGATTTAACCAGTTATCACATGTTTCTTCTCCGTTATTGAGCAAACCAGGGGAGTACTAGTTTCTTTTCCTTGTTTTCTTTTCCCTTTATTCGTTTCAACGGGCACTTCTAGAGAACATTAGGGACAACGTTCAACTTAAGTGTAGGGGGAAAATAAGCCTTAGAAACTATTCTTTCATTTGTCATTTGCTTTGTCCTTAAAATGATGGGTAATATATCAAAACATAACATAAGAGGTGATTTTTACCCAAATTTAAATTTTTTTATGACACATACCGATGAAAACCGAGTATTAATAGCGTCTCATGGATAGGAATTTATATGACTAGCACAATAACCATCTGAATTCCACCCCAAAAATATGAGGTTCGCCCTTAGATCTTTAGGAATTCTGGTATCTATTATTGATACCCAAGATAGTTTATACCTTTAGCTTTCTCGAGTTAAAGAGTGAGCAGTCACAGTATGTGTGGTCTTCTTCGCCTTTTTTGGAGCATTGAAATCGGTATTAAATTATATGAGTGTACTGGTAGCATATTAAATTCTAGAACTTGTTTTTGTGATGCATCTCGAGACCGCATAGTAAGTATTAGTATTTGCTTGATAAGAGGCATTATGATTAACCTATGTTTTAAACTTGTAATTGTTATGATGGTCACACCGATCATATAACTATCTCATACCCTTGCCATGCACTCATCATTAGTGCAGGATACCCTTAGTACAACCATCCGAGCCTATCCTTTTTCACGGTTCTCGTAATTTTTTGGTGGATTCAAAATCATTAATGAAGAACATTGTCACCTTTAAACTAATCGTTACACCTAAATCGCCTTAGCCTACCTTGTATGTACACGCTTTTAGTACATTATTGTGATAACCTAAGTTAATTATTTGAGTACACGATTGCTAAGTCCTTATCCTTGTAAATACTATTTTGGGAGTAGTATTTATTTCGTGGTAGAATGGGGAAGAAAAGTTAAGTCAATACCCCCATATGTTTGTCAATTGATCTCCATGTTATTTTAATCCACCTCAAATCGGGTCATTAGTTAGATTGTAAATATCGAGCATGTAAAAGCTCAATTGTAGGGGTAAGTATTATAAACCCCATGTGATGTATTATGTTATTCAAAAAAATTGAGAAAAGAAAAAGAAAGGGATCGATGTAGAGTTGTATAGAGTATGTATATCTTTGTCCGAGTCTTGGCTTAGCAACCAAACCAGCATGTATTCGTGTAAATAATTAGCTAACCCTTCCACTCCAAATTTACCCAAAGCCACCCACATATACACCTGACAACCCTTTAAAAATACCTCTTAGATAGTAATGAATAATGCTTGCACCTAGCGGTGGAGGTTTAATCCTTTACCAAGCCTATGGTAATTTATATGCTATGATAGGTAATGAGTGCTGATTTTCTGTTTCCCCCATATGTTATAATTTATTATACACCCGAGTGAAAGAGAGAATCCCAAACACTTATGTGAGGTGCTGGTATATACTTTCCGTGCTTTTAATTACGAGGTCTAGAAGGTTGTGTTGTAAAATATGTTTAAAGAGTAGGTAAAATGACCTCTCATATTGTTATTGTCTAGGTAGAAAATCCCATTTGCTTGAGGACAAGCAAATCCCAAATGTAGGGGTATTTGATGAGGTGTCATTTTATACACTTTTTCGGGGTCGTTTAGCCCCCTAAATCGTGCATTTTTGCCCAAAATAGGTACTTAATCGTTCTTTTTCAGGTATTACGCATTTGGAAGACATTTGGAAGAATTACACGTGACTTAGACTCATTTGGAGAAGAAACGTACAAGACTACGGACCTACACCAACATCTATCAAGATAATGTTCTTAGCAGCTGGAGACGGCGTCACCAATACAACATGATGCCATCACAATGAAGACTAAGACGGCGTCATTGGATCTCAAGACGACATCAGAGTACACGACCCAGCCTATTATCTAGAATATTCTCTATCATGACGGCGTCACGACTAAAACGCGACGCCGTCACAACGTTTTTCCTTTATATACAAACCCGAATTTAGGGTTTTATGTGTGTAACTTTAGAATAAAAAGAGGGTACGAACCCTAGTTCGTTTAGCAGCTGTTAGGGATGATTTTAGGGCCTAAAAACCCTATTGTACTTCCTCCAACTCATGTTTTAATCAAGTAAGGTTTATTTAATCATTCAATATGTCTATGTGTTGTTTGATTCATCTGTGTTCTTGCTTTATTAACATGCTAGGCTAAGTCTCTTATTGTGTTTATTTATGATTGTATGAAACCTAGAATGTAGATCTTAGTGGTGTTGCTTCTTCTGATGGATGTGCATGTTAGGTCTTAGAAAACCAGCTTTTGTCTGCATCGCTGTTGATATGTCTAGGGAAACATGATTATGTAGAAAGGATACCATCGGGTAATAGTCTTCACACTACATTGCTCCCTAATATGGTTAATCCACTCTTAATATATTTCACATGCACTTAGTGTACCCTTAGGGGCCTTGTAATAGTATTCATACTACCTTGCTTGTGGGTTGCTCTAACAGAATGCTAAGTAGACGGCGGGTTCGTGTAATTCGTTCATGACTTAGGAAATTATTACACATATCATCACAAGGGTGACAAGGAAACAACACTAGGAGAAGCAATCTAGGGAGTAATACATGATTAAATAAACACATTCTTTTATCTTATTGTTATCACTAGTAGTTCAGATTATCATTAGTTTAATAGCTAAAACCAAACCTCGTCTCAAATATATGATTTATTGCTTTCCTATAAAACATAAAAACACAAAAATAATCTTCCCTCATCCTTTAGAATTCTGTTAGACCGTGATCAAGCCTTCTCATCCTATTCCTCGAGTGAACGATAACAACCCCCCGAGTCTTACCTATACTACTACTACAACGATTAGGTGCTCTGCCTAGGGAGTTGTAAATCTTCTTGTTGAAGTCTAACGACGACCGCATCAACGTCTCACTTAGAGTCATTTTTTGTAACTTGTACTTTATGCTATGAAGTAGCACCCCAAGTGGTATTCTGCTGCGTTGTGAATTTGGGGGTGTTACATTTATCAAACTCAGTTTCCATAGACTTTCCTTTGCATTTCTCAATGAGTTTCTTTAACTCACTTATGGCAATGTTTTTTTCTTGCAATTGAGCTTTCATATCTTGTATTTCGAAATATTGTTCACGTTCCTTTAGAAATACATTTGACGCTTTTTCTTTGCAAAATGTGTCATTTTTCATTTGTTCTTGACATTGTTGTAAAGAAAGTTTAAGAGAAATCGAGTGTTTTTCTAATTTAGCAAAACTTCATGAAAGCTCATTATAAACTTCTTTACTAACAATTTCAGTTTGTTTAGAAAGCTTTTGTGCAAGACATTCACATTCTTTCACTTTATGAAGATATAAGCATTGCAATTCAGTGTGAGCATCTAAATCAAATAAAGAATGAAAATAAGAACACATAACATCTTGTGAAACACACTCTTGAAGAAGTAGATCATACATGTTTGAAAAATCTGCTTTTTCAGTTTCAAGTTCATCAATTTCTTTTTCAAGGGATTCAACGTACTTTAAATCAACATTCATTTCTTGCTTAAGTTCATGAACAAATTTAAAACTATCATTTTGTATCTTTAGGGCAAGAGGCATCAAACATGTTTTAATTAGGATTTTCATATCAAGAGCAGTTGGTGCACGAAAATGATAATGAGAATGTTTTTCCCAAGCTTGATCAACAAGTTCTCTGAAATGATTTATGTTATTCGTCATTACATTAAAAACTTGTCTACTTTTACTAACTGATTTTGAAGTAGGTAAGAAATCGATGTTTTTGAAAAGTGTTGGTTCAGATTTCACAAAAGATTTTCTCCACATTTTCTTTCTTACTTCATTTGGATGTGCCAACTGTTTATGATATTCGTGTGACGCTGGTTTAAAATTTTCATAAAGACTATTTTACTTTGTGTAATCATAAGGTTTCACTAAGTCTTTATTCAATTTTGATCTACTCTCTTTTTCAAAAGTCAAGGTCTCTTCCCTATCAAGGACGAATCTGTATGTAGGATCAGATGTGTCATATGGGATCTCATACAAACATGGCTTTTTAGATTGAGGTATATTGGATTTGCAAAAGTTGGTCTACCATTGAATGTTGAGCCTTTGGGAGCTACCATATGAATGGTTTGAATTGATTGATTCCTTTTATAAACAATCTCATTCAAAAACTTTAATTGCTTTTCCATTGAAATCATTTTGTCAATGTCTTTTTCTTCCTTAAGTTTCAAATCCGTTATTCGTAATAACCGGTAACTTGTACTAGGTTAAGTATTATAAAATATTGTGATTTTATATCGGAGTCTTTCGACCTTGTCAGTTTTTTTTGGAGAAAGCTGAAAAGCTGACTTCGGTTGACCTATTTTGCGTAAAACGGTTACGGTTTAACAGGGTTTTGGGAGAGTCATAAGTATCGTAAGAGAATCACTTTTGATTCGTCTTTCTGTTTTGGAATGGTTACGTGGTCTTTCAGTGCTTTCCGGGAAGTTTTTCCGTGTTTAACAAAAATCGTCACGCAGCGCGTACCGACACGACAGTTAATTTGAGAACGGGTTTTAGTAAACATGGAAGTATGTTAATGAGTTATGTATTAAATAAATTAATGTTTTAAATAACTTTGATTTAGAACATAAATCGTGGTGTGTGATTTAAAAGATATTAGAAAATAAGCGTTTTCATGAAATTTGGTAAAAGACCGTAATGGTTGTAAAAGTGAAATTCTTGGGTGAAACTAAGGTGACGAGTCATTTTTGAAAGTCTGGAATGCTTTTAGAATTTATGTGAAAGGTGTCGGTTGATTTTGGACAAAAACTCGTATTTTGGGTCCTGACAGGTCCAATAGTGGTCGAAATGAATTTTTGGAAAGGTTGGTTTGGAAATAGGTCGTGTAAATGCCCCAGGTTAGGTTCTTGGAAAAACGTTCTTGAACCCAATAAAATTATTAACTAACTTCGAGTAACATTGTAAAGTGATGAAAATAGAGTCTTAACTGATCTCGACATGAAAAAAAGAACCTGAACCCCTCATAGGATCCAATTCAGACGAGTAGGCCTCAAGGGGGGGGGGGGGGGCAAGAAGGCTATTTTCTAGCAATAGTGTCTCAACATAGTACTCATATATTCTTTTCACCTCAAATCATCATTCATGAATTCATTTTGAAATCAAACACAACAAAAGAATATCTCTCTCCTTTCTCTATTTGTATTTCAGACGAGCACACCAAGGGGCAAGAAATATTAAAAATTTTCAAGATTGATCAAGAACACGGGTTAATAATCAATAGTGGGTTGATATTAGATAGTCTTGAGTTGTAGAAAAAATATTTGGGTTTGTTTTCTTCGCGTTAAAAACGAACCAAGACCCTTCAAACTTATAAGTTTTCTAAATTTAAAATTTTGTTGTGCTTTTTGTTCATAATGGTAACCTAATGCTAGTTGTACAAGTTGATCGTCGTAAAACATGAATCTTTAAAACGAAATATGAAAAAGGGTGCGTTTGGGGTCGACGTGAGCAAAGGGAAAAGAAAAAGAGATTTGACACTCTAAATTTTGGTTGTTGTGGTAATTTTATTTTTAAATTTAGAAGCTTATTTAGGGATTATTTTTGTATTTTGCTTAATAATAAGCTAACTATAGCTTATTTGGTTTCGGGTTAGTGTGTTTGGGCTCGGCCCAACATCACTCGGCCCATTTAAAGCGTGTTTGTTTCGGTCTCGGTCCGACAAAGAAGTGGGCTCGGCCCATTTGTTTTCGGCTTATATTTTGAGCTTATGGCTTACCTATGTTTTGACTTATATTTTGAGCTTATGGCTTACCTATGTTTCGACTTATATTTTGAGCTTATGGCTTACCTATGTTTCGGCTTATATTTCGAGCTTGTGGCTTATCAACGTTTTGACGTATAGCTTATTATGGGTTCGACTTTGTTGGTTTTGGCTTATATTGGTCTCGGCTTATTTGGGTTTGGCTTATATTGATTTCAGCTTATATATGGACTTATGACTTATTTTGTTTTTAGTTTATATTTGGGCATTGGCCCATTTAATTTGGCTTATTGGACTTACATTAAGTTTGGGCTTTTTGAAATGGTTTGGGCTATTATAAAAGGATATGGACATTTTCTTAACGATCAGGCTAAATATTAAAACCTTAATCGGCCATAAGGACCAATGACTAGTAAATGGACTAATGGACTCAAATAAAAATTTAAAATGGCTATTTTGGACATAACAAGAGTTAATGGGCTAACTTTGGGCTTTCGGACCCAAGAGGGAAAAATAAATAGTTTGGATTTCTAAGAATGAATCTATGGGTTATTTTTAGTTACGAAAGTGGAAGATGATTTAAATTGGACGATTTTTGTCACATCTGGATAAACACGTTAAAAGTATAATCTTTTTGGCATTTTGTCGGAATTTTGGAAAAAAAACATTGTGAAAAGTATAGAAATTTAAGGTTTTGAAACCTTGGAAACCTTTTACAAACGAACGGGTCATGTCGAAATTTTGTGAAAAATGTCGCACTTAGAAAATAATGTGAAATGATTATTTGGAGTCAATTCAACTAAAGGACAAAAGACAACTTTTATAAATGTTAAATGTTAAGGTTAAATGATTGAACATGAACGTACTAACGATAAGATTTTATACTTACCCCGTTTAGCCTGATAAAGTAACGAAAATAATAAAATAATATTATTTTTAAGTATTATATTTATATATTTTAAATATATGTATCGTATCGAATACGAAGATGTTAATTCGTTTGTTTTCAATCCTTGAATTCCCACTTTTTTATATATATATATATATTATACATATATATATCAATTACAGAGATGTTAATTTATTTATTTTTGATCTTTGAATTCCTACTTATTTCTTGTCGAATCCTCTTGGACCGTTTGGTCAGTTGTTTCGTTTTAGTTGTTGGATATGTTTTGAGTATTCGGTGTCGATTTCGCACTTAGCCCAAGTGCATTGAGTTGATTTACTTAAGTACCACACAACCATAATACCAAAACATTTGTAACGAGAATAACGATTTGTAATGGGAATAAGAGTTTTAGGATAAGGATAAGGGTTTATGTAAAGAGAATGAGAATTTTAGATGAGTAAAGACGAACGCTTGTACAATAAGACAAATTTGTACAAAATATTAATGAGGCGAAATAAATGTTAGGTCGTGGTCGGGTACCGTTGTGCGTAGTAGAGATTGTTTGGGTCGTTGAGTAGAGATCTTTTGGTTCATTGTGTAGAGATTATTTGTGCGGTTATTATCAACTATTGAGGTAAGTTCTTGTAGCCCCACTTTTTGAATCTATTCCGTTGAGGGAAAATGATACTCAAATGTGTTTTGAACTATTTTCTGAACTGTGCGAAATGTGGTTTTGTTTTTGGGACAATTAATGTGCTTATGACTGCTATGTGAATAATATGTGTTGGTACGCTATGCTATGTGATCATTCTGTGTTTTTCTTCCCCCTAAATATAGGTCCAGTTGTTAGGCTTTAGGTGTGGTATGTCATCAGGGTTGCGACCCTACGCGCTGGTGATAAGACTAGCGGGGATGCTAGGTCATGGTACATGATTAGAGGGGATGATAAGTCACGGGTTTGTGATTGATCTGCTTATATTCATTGTCATATAGCACAAATTGTCCAACCGTTTGAGATATTGCCACATCAACTGGGTTTTGGATTCAAACCTACAAGCTCACCAACATTATTGTTGACGTTTTTGAGTATCATTTTCAGGTGTATCGTTAACAATGGTAAATGTGAAGTATTGGGAATCAAAGATGAGTACATTTGGGAGATTTACTGAAGGACATTTTTTTGACTTTACCAAGGTCACGAAATTTGTAAACTTTTGTAAATAATCTTTTGCAAACAATCTTTTGCAGACTCTGATCTAGAGGAGGATGAGGAGGATCCTGAGGAGGAACCCACTAATTATCCTGCCGACGGAGGAGACGATGACGATGATGTTGAGTCATCCTATGATGACGAGGACGATGATAATGAGGTTGAGGAGGACGAGGAGGAGCACCCAGCTCTGGCCGACTCTGTCCCACCACATATACACCGTGTTACGGCTAGGATATCTATCCGAGCTCAGACACCCGTATCACTTCCTTCAGATATAGAGGTTTCCAGACTTCTTGCTATACCTACTCCACCACCATCACCACTCTCCCCATGGTCATCACCACTACCTCAGATTCTCTCACCACTACTACTTGTATCACCACCTTTACCTGTATCACCTCTACCAGTACCTGCTAGCCCTACTTATCCTTTAGGATATAGAGCCGCTATGATCCGGCTGAGAGCCGAGACATCATCTACTTCCTATCTACTACCATCGAGTACACCACCATCAGGGACACCACCACTCCTACCTATACATTTACCTACTTCATCACCACCTTTGCTTTTACCCTCTAATGTCTGTAGAGCAGGTGTTTCCAAGGTTACATTTCCACATAAAAAGAGATTGTGTATTGCTCTAGGTCCGAGATATGAGGTCGGTGAGAGTTCATCTGCTCCTACTACTAGACCCACTGGAGGCCTTAAAGAAGACTATGGATTTGTTGTCACTTTAAATGATGAGATTAAGCGAGAACCCGAGAGATATGTTGGTTATGGGATCACAAACACTTGGGAGGATATGGTTGAGGACATAAAGGGGACACCAGCAGTTACCGATGTGGCAGGCTTAGCCAGAGGATGCTAGACTTTGTCACGACTGTCAGACAGGACACATATGAGATATATGGGAGGCTAGATGATGCACATGATGATAGGTTATTGATGAGCGGTCAGCTCAACATGCTATTTAGAGATAGACGTGCTCATGCTCACACTGCTTTACTCATGGAGAGAGAGGCTAGACTTTCCCGTGAGGCCTGGCAACGGATAATGGATGCTAGTGACACTGCCCGTTCTGAGGTGAGAGTACTAAGGACTATTGTATTGGCACAGCAGACGGAGATTGCAGCCTTGTAAGCGGCAGACCACGCTCGACAGGAACAGCGTATGGTGACACTAAGACTGATGAGTACACTGCAGACACAGGTGACAGCACTCCAGAGTCACTTGGGATAGCAGGGACCCGCTGAAGGTCCAACACAGCCAGAGATACCGGAGGAGGCCGGTAGCAGTTCGTAGATTTAGTTATGTTGTATCTATACTGTATTAGCCTACTAAGTATTACGGGGTAACTCTCATCTAGTAAGACTTTAGGTTGTTTATATTTCATTTTGTAACCTAATCATAGTGATCATTTTTGTATCTGAATCATTCATGTATGTTTCCAGATTATATATGGAAAGGATGTATTATGTCATGTCTGTAATCGAATTTATTATGAATGAATGTCGATTTAGTTACACCATTGTTAATTTCAATACAGTTTTGCATTTCACTGTGTGATGTGATCTCACTTTATTTATTGTGTATATGTCATATCATGGTTATGATTTTATGAAATCTAACAGGTATTATATTTTCTTGTGATTGAAGAAAATGACACAAAAAAGAACCACCAGATCAACACCAGTCGCAACAACCGCCACCACTACCACTGTGACCAATTCCCAGCTTAAGGCAATGATTGACCAAGGCGTTACTGCCGCTTTGGCAGCACGTGATGCTGACAGAAGCATGAATGGCGACGACAGTTATAATTCGAGAACGGGTGTTAGAAGAAACGAGTGAGCCGCTCGTGAGTGCACAATACCCAGACTTCATGAAGTGCCAACCTTTGAATTTCAAGGGCACGGAAGGAGTTGTCGAATTGACTCAATTGTTTGAGAAAATAGAAACTGTGTTCAGTATAAGCAACTGCTCTATGGAAAACCAAATCAAGTTTTCCACTTGTACTCTTCTTGGAAGTGCTCTAACGTAGTAGAACTCCCACGTTAGGACTGTTGGTCATGATGTTGCGTATGCAATGAATTAGGCAGACCTGAAAAAGAAGATGATTGACAAGTACTGCCCGAGCACCGATATTAAGAAGCTCAAGGCTGAGTTGTGGAATTTGAAGGTGAAAGGTACCAACGTGATAGGTTACAACCAATGTTTTCAGGAACTGGCATTAATGTGTGTTAGAATGTTTCCTGAAGAATCGGACAAGATTAAGAGATATGTCGGTGGTCTGCCAGACATGATCCATGAAAGTGTAGTAGCATCAAAGCCTAAGAAAATGCAAGAGGCAATTGAAATAGAAACTGAGCTGTTGGATAAGAAAATCTGCACTTTTGCTGAGCATCAGAGTGAGAACTAAAGAAAGCACGATGATAACTAACATCTACAACAACAAGAAAACAAGAGGCAGAACACCGGCAGGGCTTACACTGCGGGATCTGGTGAGAAGAAGCCATACGAGGGATCTAAACCCCTATGTGCTAAATGCAATTATAACCACGATGGTCCATGTGCTCCCAAATGCCACAAGTGAAATAGAGTTGGCCATCTGGCTCGCGACTGTAGGAGTCCTACAAATACTAATGCTAGTAAGAATCAGAGGGGCATTGGGGCAGGTTAGAAACCCACTTGCTATGAATTTGGAGCCCAAGGACATTTCAAGAGGGATTTTCCAAAGCTGAAAACAACAACCGTGGTAACGAAGGTGGAAATAGCAATGCTTCTGTCTTATTTGATACTGGTGCCGATAGAAGCTTTGTGTCTACTGCATTTAGCTCCCAAATTGATATCACACCAGCTACCTTAGATCAGTTTTATGATGTTGAACTAGCCAACGGAAGAATAATTGGGTTAAATGTTATCATTCGGGGTTGTACAATAAATTTCTTAAATCACCCATTCAACATAGACTTAATGCTTGTAGAACTTGGTAGTCTTGACGTCATAATCGGTATGGATTGGTTGGCAAAGTACCAAGCTATCATCGTTTGTGCCGATAAAATCATTCGTATTCCCTGGGGAAATGAAGCGTTAATTGTTCGCGGTGACGAAAGCGACCGAGGAAACGAGACTCGTTTGAACATCATCTTGTGCACTAAAACACAGAAGTACATGCTAAAAGGATGTCCTATATTTTTGTCACATGTTACTACAAAGGAGACTGAAGACAAGTCGGAGAAGAAGCGACTTGAGGACGTACCGATCATTCGAAATTTTCCTGAAGTATTTCCTGATGACTTGCCGGGTCTCCCTCTGACTCGACAAGTGGAATTCCAAATCGATTTAATACCTGGTGCTGCACCTGTAGCACGGGCACCTTATCAGTTGGCCTCATCTGAAATGAAAGAATTGTCAGACCAACTGAAGGAACTATCTGACAAGGGCTTCATAAGACCCAGTTCCTCACCTTGGGGAGCTCCGGTCTTGTTTGTCAAAAAGAAGGATAGATCGCTTTGAATGTGTATCGACTACTGAGAGTTGAACAAGATAACAGTGAAGAATCGTTATCCACTCCCAAGGATCGACGATTTATTTTGATCAACTACAAGGATCCAGTGTTTATTCTAAGATAGACTTGCGATCAGGTTATCACCAACTTCGGGTACGTGGAGAAGATAAAACGGGGAAGAAAAAATATTCCGAAGGACGGCCCTTCAAAACTGAATATTGGTCATTAATGAGTTCCAAGGTAGACAATTTGGCTTGACGACACCAGCGGTAGTTGTTGGTTTTAGCCTCATGAACCGTGTGTGCAAGCCATGTTTGGATAAATTTGTGAGTTTTCTTTATTGACGATACCTTATCTACTACTAGAACAAGAAGGAACCGAAGAAATCTTCAGCATTCTGGACTTTGTTAAGAAAGAGGAGTTGTATGCTAAATTCTCTAAATGCGAATTTTGGCTTCCCAGGTATATTTCCTGGGTCCACGTGATTGATAAAGTCATGGGAATTCATGTTGTGGATCCCGCAAGATGAATCCCATAAAAGATTGGGCATCTCCTAAGACACCAACGGAGATTCGTCAATTTTTAGGTCTTGCTAGGTACTACCAAAGATTCATCGAAGGGTTTTCGAAGATCGCCAAGCCAATGACCAAGCTTACTCAGAAGAAGGTCAAGTTCGTTTGGGGCGAAACCAGAGACAGGAGCAGCATTTTAAATTGTTGAGAAACAAAGTTGTGTAGTTTGCACCAATTTTGGCTTGACCTGAAGAGAGAAGCGAAGGATTTCTTCGCATTATTCGATTGCTTTGCTTCAATCAAAGGTTTGGGCGCTGTGTTGATGCAAAGAGAGAAGGTGATTGCTTATGCATCACGCCAATTGAAAATTCATGAGAAGAACTATACGACTCATGATTTGGAACTTAATTGAAGCAGTATATAGTAGTAGAGTAGTAGTGTAGTAGTTGTAAGTTAGTAAAGTATGTAAAAAAGTTAGGTAACAGTTTCAGTAGTTGTTTGCTCTTAAGCTTTTTTTAGATGGCAACTAACTATCTGTATGGGACCAAGAACAAAGCAAAGTTAGTTGGGTCGGTTTTTGTTTGGTTGTCAACTGATCATAAGGCGTTTACAACACATTCTTAATCAGAAAGAGTTGAACATGAGGCAACGTCGTTGGTTAGAGTTGCTCAGTGATTATGATTATGAGATTCGTTATCACCCGGGAAAGGCAAATGTTTGTGTGATTGCTTTTTTGGAGCAGGAAAGAAACGAGCGAATAAAGCCATTAAGAGTTCGAGCCTTAGTCATGACTATTGGTTTGGACCTTCCTAAGAAAATCTTGATGCTCAGGACTGACGCAGGGGAAACCATGTAGGGGAGAACAGGTGAGACATGAGACATCAAGATCGAAGATTGTTGGAAGGTATTGTTTATTGATTTGAAACTTCTAAGGATACCAGAGAGAAGAAGAGAACCTATAAAATGGAGAAAAGGAAACATTGGAACCTCCGCGCGGATGGAACTCTATGCTTAAATGGGCACGGAGTTGGGTAGTTACTCTGTTATGGTGATTTGCGGACTTGTGTGTGTGGATATGCTACGAGTCCCACAAAATAAATCCTCTATACATCCGGGTGGTTTCGGACAAGATGTCTCAGGACATGAAAAACAAGAAAAAGTTTATATTGGTGGCCGCTAATATGGAAAGGCGACATCGCCACCTATGTTAGCAAATGCTGTGATCCTATGTAAGGTCCAGGTCTAATTGAATGAAACACCAAAAGGCCCATCGGGTCTATTATTGGTTTGCAAACTGAGAGTTACCTCAATAAAAGTGGATAATATTACGATGGATTTTATCACGAAGCTTCCTAAGTCGTCACAAGGTTACGACACCATTTGGGTGATTATTGACCCCGCTTACTAAATCTTCCATCTTTGTACCAATGAGGGAAACTGATCCCATGGAAAAGTTGGCAAGAATGTACCTAAAAGAGGTGGTCACGAGGCATGGGATACATGTCTCAATCATTTGTGATCGCGACCCGAGGTTCGCATCAAATTTCTTGAGGTCACTTCAGAAGGCTTTGGGTTTTACGAATTAAGATATGGTATGATATTAATCGCAACTAACGGGGCAAAAGCGAGAATTGGAGTGAGACGAGGATCTATTTCAACCTCCAAAGGATATTTCTACGTGCTTGTCTATGTGAGATCGTGTGTGTGGTTTTGTGTGTGCTGCCCTTTTGTATGATCTGCTTCCTCTTTTTTAACGGTTCTGGTTATAACCAATTGCCATCATTAGTCGACTTTTCATATAACAAATAGGTATCCACTCTTAGCATTAAGGCTTTGCACCATTTTGAAGCACTTTTCCGGTCGTAGTTGGTCTTACACCTGTTTGTTGGGCTGGGGTTGGAGAAGTTCAAACTCACGATCGGAAATGGTTCAGGGAAAAAACCGCGAGAAATCGTCCGATTCAAGCAAAGAATGCAAAGCCGCATGCGATCGAAATAGTTAGTTCGCGGATTTAAAGCATTAAGCCAAATGGTGTAGGTAGTTAGAGTTTAGTTTTGATGGAGAGTTTCAAGATGGGGGATTTTTTTATACTGGATAATATTTTTTTTTTTTTATAACATTTTTAATTATTAATGATTTTAAGGGGGAATAAATATATATTGGATTATTTGATTAATTTAATGTTTAAGGTTTTTTTGGCCTTGCGAAAGGAGTTATGTCGTAAGATGAAGTAAGTGAGTTAGTACATTTTGGCAAAACGGGGGGGGTAAAGATAGTTAAACCCTATATGTGTGGGGGACCTTTCAAAGTGTTAGAACAGTTGGAGCGTTGCGTACAAGCTTGAGCTTCCTCAAGAGTCTGAGCAGGGTTCACCATACGTTTCATGTAATCACCTCGAAGAAGTATAGAAGAAGCAGTGCTTATGCCGACCAACCATTAGACGTTCAGTTTAGATGGAAATCCATAATGATGATCAAGCTTTTATTTTGTTGCGGAACCAAGTTAGTAGTTAGGATCATGGATCTTGGAGGTATAAACAGATATTAAAAAAACAAAGCCGCATACCAATCATAAAGGTCAATGGAACTCATGAGATGGTCTTGGTTGACATGGGAACGTGGAAAAGACCAATTTCGAAGAAAGAAATATCCACACCTCCTTCTCAAGACCGCACCGTCGTCAAGTTGCACCCGCGTCTTAAGCCTTAAGGAAGGCTCATTTAAGGGGGGGAAGGCTCTACAACACCCCGGGTATTTTGGTTTTAGGGTCATTGTACGTCGTCAATAAATTCATTATTTATTTTTAGTATTGTACGTGTTTGCTTTTAAATTAAAATCGTTAAGTTAAATCGCGTAAGCTAAAAATTATCGTTCAATGTAAACGGGCATCAAACAATTAAATGTTTACATCAAGCAAGTGTTAGATAATTATTTAGAGGATAATTATTAACTTTACACATTTTATTTTTATTGGTTCTAGTAAAGTGTTTAGTTTCGCGATATAACATACGTTTTAGCAATACCCGGGAACCCCCCAAAACCTGATTACGCTTTCAATCAATACCCATTTATTGATACCCATATGCTCAAAGTTTTATTAAAACACCACCCTTGTTATCACATTGGCTGAATTTATCTTAAAAGAAATAAACCAAGGCCCAACACTTTACAAGTTATGCATTATATTTAATCTATACTTCATTTAACTTCAAGTAATGTATCATGTCTACAAAATATTAAGAAAATTCAACTTGTACTCCCTCCCTCCCCTATATTTCAGATGGGAAAGTAGTCCCAAGGGGACAAGAAGTAGCAATTAAACCACTTGATTCTTGTACAAACATGGACTCTCATTAAGAACGAGGTAAGGTGGCAAGGTAAACTTGGACCAACTTATTCCCTAAAAACCCTCATATTTTCCTAAAGACTTTCTATGAGCATTCTTGGACTAGTCTTAGGATATATATACATGCACCACTAGATACATATCATACACGTTCATTCCTTAGCAAAAATCAAAACACAACATCTCTTGGTGCTCTCTCCAAACCCACGGCTACAACCAAACTCCACCAAATAATTCATACAATTTTATTTACAAATACAAGTTTTCCTACAACATATCTAGATATACCAAAAAGGTTTGACGGTCTGGTTATTAAGATTTTTAAAGGGTTTTTTAGATCCGCCCAGACAGGTTTTTTGGAAAATTAGGGTTTGCTTGGAATTATGTTTCGTTGGTATTAGAAAGCTAGGGTTTATTTGCTAAACAAGGGTTTAGACATTATTGTTCATCATCCTACATCATATTAAGGTTACCTAAAAAAAAAAACCTTAATCTCTTTACATTTGTGATTTTATGCATATATAATGTTTGTATAGTTAATCACCATCTAAGGAACTTATTTACTTGTAAAATGGATTTTTACACTTGTTTATGATTTGGTATACTTTTACGTATGTTATATGGATGTTAATATCATGTTATAATGGAAATATAAGTATTGTACAAGTGTGATTTATGTATAAAGAGTGTATATAAACAAGTTACCTAAAAAGTGTATTTATAAAAGTTCATGAACAAATAAGTATGTAGACATATAGATCTTGTGATTCTTGTGGTCAATAATTTGAACAATCATGGACTAAGAACCCTAAGTATGTAGGATATGTGATATTAAGTGTTGAAATGGACTTCTGTAACAAGTGTGCTACATTAAAAAAATTACAACATCAAGTTTTAATCATAATTTATACAAATGACCAAATATTTATTTGAACATAATGGAAAATAAATAACTACATGTTATGACGATCGGCAGGCTGTAGGAGAAACCGAAAAACAAAAACCCGAATGATAACAAGGAGATCGCTAATTACAAAGATATAGATACTAAATGCCTATATAAAAGAAATTTTATAAAACTATTTGATTTTTCAGATCTAATATAAATGTTTGTTATTTGTATTAAAAAAGTACATATTTTTAGGATTCCAAAACAAGAAGAATCATAATTTTAGGATCAATAACGAAGGAGTTATGAATTTCGCAAGTTTACGATAATAAATAGTTTTATAAAAATATTTTTATAAAAGTTACTGTTTACATCAAATATATTTATTTTGAAAACATCATTAATTAGATAGAACTATTAATTACGAAGACGTACTCGAAAGAATCACTAAAAATGGAGTTAAAACAAATAAGATACGACAATTACGAGTTTACGACGATTAATTTTATAAAAGTATATGAACAGTAAAAAAGTACTGTTCACCAGAGGACCCAAAATATGAAAATGTGATATTTTGATATATCTTTCAAATACGAAAGCGTGGACATAATAAACGTAAGAAACGGACTTAAAATAAACCTTTTTACTTTATAAGTGTTTTTTCACAAACGCAATTAGATGGTGATGTAGCTATATAGAATTTTATATGGTATTAGTTAATCAAAGTGCTTAGTACTTATACGGCCTATAATCAATTAGGTTGCATTCGGGCGTAGTTGTGACGCATTTTCACGCATTTGATTTACATTGTTAACTCATCCACTCGAGGTGAGTTCATAGCCCCATGTTTTACAATTTAATGATTTACAAGTTTTGGGATGAGAAACATATGCATGTTTTACAAATAGACAAGTGGACATTTTACATTACGATTACGTATTTGCCTAAGTAGCGATAACCCTTTGAGCCCATTATCATAAACTGTTAATTACTTGTTGTGAGCGTGAATGTTATAAATAGATCTATTTGGGATTGACATCCCCATTTGGGTGAGTCATGCTCACTGTGCCGGTATGCCAGAAAACGAACGTATACCATGTCAGATTTAGGATGTTGCGGGTTAGAACATCATCACGGGCAATGTTGGCAATTTATATTGCAATTCATACATGTCGAGCTTCAGTGTCATGAGCTTAGGGAAACGTAATCACATTTTATGATGTTTGCATCTGTTGCATTATCATGGAGAAATCTTGCGGTCCTACATTATACATTTTACAAACCTATGAATTCACCAACAGTATTGTTGACGTTTTAAGCAATGTTTTCTCAGGAGATCAGTAAGGTACAAGACAAGGGATACATTGGTGGTCGTTATTTTGGAAGTCATGCATTTAAAGATTTGATTGCATTACATTTTGGGAAACATTTGTTATGGGCTAGAATCCTTGTATTTTGAACAATGAACAAGTGAAGCTACGGGCTTTTGTAACAAATACTTTACTAAATACAATGTATCAGTTTTAAACGACTTAGTGGTCGTTCTTATATATATCTTGTGTTATTGATCTATGAAGTACCACCCCCAAACCATATTCCGCTATGACCCAATTTGGGGGTGTTACAATCGTCCAATCCTAGAAATCAAGCAACCATTCAAGATGGTAGAGTCACAGTTCAACAAGTTTAAGGAATACAAACTCAGAGTTATGTTGGTACTGAAAACAGAGGAATTTCTACTACTCCAAAGGGAAATTTTGAAGCGGGTCAACCAACAGTTATGGTGAGACAGTGTACTCACCCAAAAAGGCCATGGCGAGACAGTGTAGTCACCCAAAAAGGCCAAGGAATGCTGCATGGTTTAAGGAGAAATTGATGTTAGCCGAAGCTCAGGAAGCGGGTCATATATTGGATGAAGAGTAACTTGCATTCTTAGCAGACCCTGGAATATCAAAAGCTCTAGTTGCTCAGTAGACAATCCCTCAGAATTCAGCTTTCCAGACTGAAGACATGGATGCATATGACTCGGATTGTGATGACTTATCCTCGGCTAAACCAGTTCTTATGGTAAATCTTTCAAGCTGTGATCCTGAAGTTCTCTCTAAGGTACCAAATTCTAATTCTTATCCGAATGATATGATTAATCAAGATGTGTAAGAGATGCAGTATTCTAAACAAACACATATTGACGATTTTCAAGATAATGAGATACATAGTGATAGCAATATCATTCTGTATTCTCAATATCTGCAAGAGTCACAAGATATGGTTATTCGGGATACTAATTCTTCTGCACCTAATGATTTATTAGTGCTATCTTTGGTTGAACAAATGACTGATCACGTAGCTCATCTAGATAAGGAAAATCAAATAAATAAAATGGTAAATGAATCGTTAACCGTTGAGCTTGAGAGATACAAAGAACGAGTGGCCATTTTTAAACAAAGATTTAATGTAGATTTGAATAAACATGAAAAATTAATAGATTCTCAAATGGATGATTTTATTCGGAATAGAAATGCAAAACTTGCGGCTTTTCAGCAAGAGATCGATACACTTAAAGAAACTCTTTCTAATAATGTCAAAGAAAAGGAGTCTTTATCAAAAACATTAACTGTTTTCAAAACAGAATCTAAATAAAAGAGTCTAAATACATTGACAAGGAAATTGTTTTGAAAAAACAAAATAAAGAACTGGAGAATATTATTTGTAAGATGTATCGATCTACGCAAGCAATTCATATGCTAACGAAACCATAAGTTTTTTACGGTGACACTCACAAACAAGCTCTTGGTTATCAAAATCCGTTCCATCTTAAAAAACATGCTGTGATTTCTGTGTTAGATGATAAAGAGACATTGATTTTAGAAGAAGAGAGTCGATCAAAGATACTTGATAAACAAAATGATCCAATTTTAATCAAAAAGAAAATTATGATTTCTCCAATTGATTATTCAAAGTTGAATAAGATAAAAGAAGATTTTGGTAAACGTTTTGTCACACAAAAAAAATTGTCTGTAGAACAAGCTTTCTAGTTAAAACATTCGTCCTTTTTTGAAACACCCGTTACGTCACATACACTTGTTAGAATTGAAGCTCCTAGTGAACTTCCTAAGGTAAGTATGGTAAATAAAAGTTTTAAAAAGCTAAAATATCAATTGGCCAATTTTGACAATGTTGTGAAAAAGAGAACCACATCCGATGCTATTACTGCTGGTGCATGGGGTTTTGAACATACCAAAGCGTGTTTTGTAACAGAAATAATTCCATTTTTAAAAGTTTTAAAGGACACATTTAATGCGTTTGATAAAACTCTTTCAGATGAAATTGAAGTTCAAACTATTTTTAACCAAATGGAAGCGGCTGTTGATTAGTGTTCTGTAGATAAAAATGCTTTTGAAATTAAAATCAAACAGCTAAGCATTGATAATGATCAACTCCTGAAACAAATCATGTCTCAAGAAATTGTGCACATTGTTGTTAATTCTGTGGATAATCTTGATGTAAAAAAGTCATGTGTGAATGAATGCAATAAGTGCCTGGAACTTGAGACTGAGCTTCTCAAAAAGAAAGATTTGATTGAAAAAGATGTTTACGATAAACTTTTGAAAAGTTATTCAACATTTGAAAAGCATTGCATTTTTTTGGAATTAACAACTCAACTCAAGCAAGATTTTTTTAAAAGGACAATTTTCGTGAAAACAAAAATGCTCCTGCATTTAATCAATTATTTGAATTAAATGAATTGAAAGCTCAGTTACAAGAAAAGGACACCGTCATAAGAAAGTTGAAAGATAGGATTAAATCTTTGAGTGGAACAGATAGTGTGGAAAATGTAAAGAATGACATCGATGAGATTGAAACAATCAACATTGAGCTGGAGCATAGTGTGGCAAAATTACTTTTGGAAAATGAAAATTTGAAAAAAGAACGAGAGCATTTGAAATCAATTTACAAATACCAATTTGACTCAATTAGAAAGACACATGTTCAATCAAAAGAACACTGTGACTCTTTAATTGCTCAAGTTAATGCAAAGTCTGTTGAAAATTCGCATTTAAATGCTCAACTTCAAGAAAAGGTTTTTGCTATTGCAGCATTGAAAAATGAATTAAGGAAACTTAAAGAGAAAAATGTTGTCGATATTGTTGTTTTAAAACCTAATGCCACTATTGCTCCAGGAATGTTCAAGCTTGACATAGAACCTATTTCTCATAGGCTTAAGAACAATAGGGATGCTCATGAGGTTTACATTGAGAAGACTATAAAAAATACTGACACTCTTCGTGGATTTGTAGAACGCGCTAGAACACAGAATCCTAGTGAACCTCTATTAGAATCTTCTTGCATGTTTACAAAACATGTTCAGGAATTGTTAGTCTATGTCTCTCAGACATGTCCTAATTCACCAAAACCTAGTGAGAAGTTAGTTGCTGTCACACCGATGAACAAGGACAAAAGAGTTAGATTTGCTGAATCTGTCACATCTTCAAGCAATATTGCCAAGCTGACTGATTCTCTTAAAATAAAAGATTCTAACAAGCATTTGTTGACTTCTACAGGAGTAAAACCTACTACTATTGCTAGCGGATGAAAGCCTTCAGGCAATACAAAGAACAATAGAATCACGCGACCATCAAGTAGCAATCAGAAGAACAAAGTATAAGACTACTCTAGGAAAGTTAAATCTAGTTTGAATAAGACGAATTCTATTTCTGAACCTGTCAGTAATAAACTTGTTAAGCATTCTGCGAGAAATGCTAAGTTTAAATCTATTTGTGCTATCTATTATAAATTTTTGTTTGATGCTAATTATGATATGTGTATTAGTGATTATGTGAATGATGTGAATGTGCATTCAAAATCTAAATCTAAAAGAAATAAAATAAGAAAAGTATGGAAACCTACGGGTAAGGTGTTTAGTGAAATTGGATATAGATGGAAACCTACAAGTAGGACCTTCACTATAGTCAAAAATAGGTGCCCTTTAACTAGGATTACCTCCACTAAAGTAGTGCCTACTAAGGAAACCTCTACCAAATCAGTAGCTACACCAACTTAAGAAATCTTAGTTTACAGCAGAAGACCAAAAGCAACAAGATCTGTAGGTTCCAGTAGCAAAGTTAAAATAGTAGAATCTAAAACTTCTAACTCTAAGGAACCTGTGACATCCGTCAATTTTGAGGATAGTAACCAAAAGCAAACATATGATAATTGACTCTCTTGATTTTCTATGGAGTCACTTTTATGTGGTCGCATTACTGTTAGCTTTTAACGCTTGTCTTTGTACAACTCGTGTTTCACGTTGCTATTTATTTTTGAGCCTTTAAATTCTACTTTCTAAATTTTATAGAATTTATTTGACTATTTTTAGTCGATTTAATAAAAATCGTCGTTTTAATTATTCGCGAGTCGAGCTTTGGTTAATTATTCGTTTTGAGGATCGAGAAATCAAAAACTCCATATTTTAGCTTCGAGAACTCAATTATTTTATTTTAATACTTTCTTTTGATTTTTATTAGTGTTTGGCCGAACCGTGTCAAAATCGTGTTTTTATAACTTATAACGCGTGTATTAAATAATTGGGCCGAGGACTAACTAATTCAAGTTTATATAAATTTAACAAAAAAAACTACAACCCAAGCCCACATCCCTTCCCTTGGACGGATACAAGCCCAAGCAAACATTCCTTATAATTATTTTTTTTCTACACTTCGATACAATCTAGGATTAGAACTATTTATAGATATCTCTCATTCCTTTTATAAAAATACATAAAAACACACAGTCACAACAAACACAATGACACTCTCCTACCCCTTCTCTCTGTTCGATCGAAGCACACAATAAAACACCAAGAATCATAATTTTTCAACCCCAAATCACCTCCATTTAATCCCAAATCACTAATAAACTAAACCCCATTAATATCTAACAAAGATAAATCACCATGCCTCAATTTTTACAAATTCTTGGTTTAATTGAATATTGATTTCAAGGGTTTTATGAAGATTGGGTATAATTGGTGTTGCAAGGGTTCAATATTAAGTGTTTTTAACAAGTTTGGTGAAACAAATCAAGAATTTTGGGTCTTTATTTTGTGTTTATGGGGTTTGGCCATGGTCAAGAAACCATAAGGGTTTATGGTTTTTATCTTCTAACTATTTCATTGTATCTTTGTAAGTATCCTAATTAATTTTGTGTTGATTTGATTATATATTACTTGCATGTGTTTAGTTTTATGTCGAGAATCCATTGATGGTCATGCATGTTACGGTTTTGGAATATTGGATAGTTTAGGATGATTAGCATGATTAATAGGTTAGTTTGAGTATATTAGAATTGTTGTTGATGCGAAATATTGGTGATTTGTAGGTGTTATAGAACCCCTATTTAGATCAGAAAGTTTAGGCTCTTGTTGGTAAAATTGTGATATAGTAAACTGAGTTTTGACTTAGAAATATGATAGGTTATGTCTGTAGCTTTGTGGCACTAGTTCACGCGTCTGATAACTGCTAAAAATGAGTTTTCTACGCTAGTTAGAAGTTTGGAAATTTGTTATGTCAACTTGCGTGTGTCATAACTAAGTCATCCAAAAAACTTTTATAGAGTTTCTTGACTCTAAAACTAAGTTCGACGAGTCTTCTTTCTAACGAAAAAGGCCTCCCAGATTTTTAGTAAGTATAAGTTAGTCAAAAGGTCTTTACAAAATGTGTTGTCAAAACTGCAATTCTGGTCCAGAATTTAGATTCCAAAGATGTAGTGTGTCGGCGGATCAAAACTTAATATTTTTCAACAAAATTCACACAGTAGCATCTTCATAATGTGTATGATCTTCCTGAATTTTTCAAGATTTTTCTGGATGGTTTAAAGGGGTCTTCTCATGCCAAACTTTGGCATGGTTCCAGCAGACCATGTTTCGGACATGTTGTTTGGTTGTATTTTTGAAAAATGGTTAGACATACTAGGAATTTTTAGGAAAATTGCAGTAGTCTAAAAATACATATAGGTGGTTATAAATGAGAGATGAACGTTGGTTGTGGTCATTTAGTATTTCTTTAAGCGTCGTCAAGCGACTAGAAAAAAAGGTAAAATTTCAGGAAAACGTAAGGGTGGAAGTGATAGGTTGTGTCTTGTGCATGGATTCTTCGACATAGGATTTTATACATGTAAATATATATAATTTTCCATATCATTTCAAAATATGCATTTTCGCATAGCTATATTTTCTTATACGCGGACCACTATTATTATAGGTCGCGGTTGAGATCGTTGTTGTCATTCTTCTTCATTGGTTGATTTTCTCGATCGATACTCCTATCTTCGGTGAGTTTCTCATATTCCCCTTTTTACATGATTTTAAATGTTTTGGGGTGGAAAGCATGATGTGTCATTTGTTATGCAATTACTTTTATGTAATTAATCTTTTGAGCACATTTAAACTTGAACTTGTTTTGAACGTATGGAACTCTGATTTGAACTTGTTGAACTTTGAACTTGATTTGAACTTAGAGGAATTTGGAAGCGTGTTGAACTTGGAACCTTGAACTTAATATGTATTTTGTTGTATGCTTGGAACCCGCCACTACTTTTAACTCATTTCCCCCCTCAACGAGATTGAGACGTTAGTACATATGGATAGTGGTATTAGGAGACTAGCCCCTCCTCATTCCCCGCATAAGGGTGCATAGTATTAAGTATTTGTGCCACACTATACAACTAGAACTTGATTGGATGTTGGAATGGTTAGGCTGAATACGTTTACGTAGTGCCTCGCATAAACTCTATAGCATACATCTCCATTGATTTGTGTTATGTCACTTTGGGTAACTAAAATTGTTTTGAAAACTTGATTTGTTTTGGACTCTCAACTTGTTTGGAAATTGATTTCGGTTTGGATAACTATTCTTGATGACTTGCCATTGTGTTGGCAAACTATTGTCGGACATCTACCCTTTTCTAAAACTATATTTTGTGTACATAATCTTATGAGCTCACCAACTATTTTGATAGTTGACCATTTTTATCATGCTTTTCAGGTGACATTCCTAAAGGGGAAATTTAGTGTACTTGCACTTGGACTTGTTCAAGATGTTTACTTTCTTCCCAGTTACTGTCTTTTTGGATATCCATGTTTGGAAGAAACAACTTATGTTAACTTTTGTACTCTTTAAACTAGTATTTGGTATTGTTGTAATTCAGATAACTTTCTTTTATCTTAATCATATATGGTGTTTTAATTTATCATCTTGTGTGATGTTTATTAATATGTTACATCGCGCGTTTCCGCCTTGGTGGGGTGTGACAGATTGGTAACTAGAGCCTAAGGTTATAGAGAACGCCGGTTTTATTTTCAAAAATAAAAATCCGAACTATAACCAAAATGATTTTCTTTTTCTAAAAACACCAAACATGAAACGAGTCGACTAGTCCGAGTGGTTGCATCATTAGACCTAAATTAGACATAACTTGATCAACTATGTCTAATTCGAGTATCATGCAACACTAGGTATAGTCATTATTTTTAAACAAGTTTCAAAACCAACTTTCCACTTTAGCCACTGAAAACCATACTAGGAATCATGTGCACCATAAAATGCATGCTTTTAGATGTCAACTATTTGATTTTAGTACATTATGCTTATTTGGATTGATCCATATATGTTCTGAGTTTGCTTTCACATTGGTTACTATCATTATAGTGTCACACTGTCCCTAAGCACCTTGTTATCTAGGACACCGTTACAGTCACAATATGTCCCATAGATCCTCTTCGTGCGCTAATGATTTCGTGAGTGATTCGCGACGTACACCTAAATACTTTTCGTACCTTTACCATGCATAAGACCTTGAGGAGGACTCGTTGATAGATTCTGAGTAAGAACTCAAGGCGAGCAGCAGGTGAACTACGTATGCATGACATGTAGAGACGTTCATTCTTTCACTATTAGAGCTACGTTGACCTACATTTTGGTCACGTCTTCGTTTTATTTCATCATGCTATTAAGCCAACCATTTTGGCTTCTAATGTAAGCATTCTTTGCTTGTTCGCAAACACCGTGTTCAGTAATTCAAGATTTTATTTCTATGCGACCCCAAAGTTGAGTCATATTTTCAAAAACATTAAGCTTTTTACCAACTTCTAACTTAAGTTCATGACAGTTCTTGTTTGATGAGTTGTGAAATTAAGATTCAAGTTGCTATTTGGCTTAAGACCTTTGAAGAATTCACTCGAGGATGGGTGAGGCTTGGATGTGTGGATGTGGATACTCAAACGACATGGATACAATGCGACTATAGAGAGACTAGGGCTGAAAGCAGAAATGCGCGGCATTTTGTCCTTACCCTACTGTGCGGATTGCAAACGACTATTTCTCATCCACTATGTGGATTAACATCGTTTTTATCGTGGAAACCTGTTACTTAAATGTTTCATTCTTGAAGACGTTCGATGAGATGGATTACGTCATTAGTTGCCTTAGGAGCAACTCGTCTTAGAATGTTACCACTCTAGTTGTTTGGTTGTATGACCATTGCATAGGAGACCCTTTTAAGATAAAAGGATTGATACGAGAACAAGAACCTAATACTTGATAGTGGTTAATTGTGTAACCATGATAACAATTTTCGTCCCGGCATTGTGTTTTAGAGATGGTACTTATTTGGACGAGTCGAAGTCCTTTGGTAACAAAACATGTACAAGTGAGGTACTTTTAGAACATTTTTTTAAACGGGATGCACTTGTATTTTTCAACGGTTACATCGCTTTAGCATCAAAAGTTTATGTTTTATAAATACATCTAAACACCAAATTTTATTGAAAATATATATTCAACCCGCGTTCAAAAAAAATGTTTTTATTTTCAAAATATAAATTCTTTTGTATCGGTATCATTGTGTTTGGTTACTATGACTTCAAATTTTTGGAAAATCCTTATTATGACTAAAAAATTAATTTTTAAAAAAAATAAATTAAATAAACGAATAAAATATCTTTATTTTACATTACTTGATATACATCCTTAGTTAAAAAAATTATCACGATTTATGTTGGAAACGAACCTTGTTGTAAGTTACTACTACGTATCTCTTTAGATGACGAATATTATAGAAGAATTGAAACTATATATGTGGAAAAGTTTATCTCTTACTCGATATAAACATTTGTGGCATTTTTTCTTTGCACAATAGTTCTTTCAACAAATTGTAAAGTTTGCATTGTATTTGCACGGTACTCGCACTATACTTTTGTCAAATTACTTACTCAAATGAATGTTGTAGACAATTTTAAAAACCATACCTCCGAGGAGAAACACGCGCAACTCATGAACGAATCGTGGAAACCAATCCAGGTACATCCGTACCAAATGAACCTAGAGCAGACACGAGCTTTGTTCACTAGAAATTTGAGCCGTTAATCGATTTGACTTATAAGAAGTTAAAAGAGGTACACTCTACTAAAATACTAACGACCCTAAGTTGAAGCAAGAGAGCTAAGGACAAACTAAGTATGCAACACGCAAGGTTGCAGTTACAAGACATTCAAGTCTTGTGGTGCTAAGGAATTCTTTAGAACTAAAAGAGCAGATGGCCTACTATCATAGTTGGAAGAAATAGAGTCTGTGCTCTACATTAGTAAGTTTCTCGCAGAAAGCCAAGTCGAATTCGCGACTTGTATGCTGCAAAGTCGCGCCTTAACTTGGTGGAACATACATGTTTAGATAAGAGGTCGGACAATTGCTATACCCCAACCTTGGGAGGACCTAAAGAAGTTGTTAAGGGAGGAATACTGTTCGGATAATGCAATCAAGAAATTTAAGGAATAGCTCTAGAATCATGTATGAATGGAGCTGATGTTGATAAGTACATAACCCAATTTCATGAGTTAGCTAGACTAGTGCCGCACACGGTAACTTCGGAAAGCAAGCATATTAATTGCTACATTCGGGGTTTAGCTCCTGCAATTAGAAGAACAATGGAAACCAGCCCGTGTTAGAAGTTTTTCCATTGCTGCTAAGGAAGCCCAACAAGATCTAAACGTCATGACGAGTACTTTTTCTTTCATCGATCATTTTCTATCGTAATATTTGATCCCAATGACTATTTTAGTTTTATTTCTACCGACTTCTTTCCCTTGATTTACTCGAAACCTAGTGCTATAAACCATGATGACGAAATTTAAATTGCTAATGGTCTAAAATTAGAAACCAACAAGATTTTCTGCGGATGTGGACTAGAACTAGAATGTCATACATTCATCATCGACTCGATTCCTTTTGGACATGGTAGTTTCATCATGAATGTAGGAATGGATTGGTTGTCAAGGCCTAGAGCTAAGATAATTTGTTATGAGAAAATATTCCATATCTCGTTATCTAACAGAGAGAATTTAGAAGTTCATAGAGGACGTCCAAAAGGGAATCTGAAACAGTTAAAGACCATGAAAGTGAACAAGCCGAAACTCGAAGATATCCGTGTCGTATGCGAATTCCTTGGCGTGTTTCTGAAATATTTATCGGGTTTACCCCCATCTCGCGAAGTAGAGTTTCGCATAGGTCCTATTCCTGGAGCTATGCCTGTCGCAAAATCACCTTATCGTTTGGAACCTACAGACATGCAAGAACTATCCAACCAACTAAAAGATCTCCAAGAAAAAGATTTTATACTACCTAGCTCTTCACCTCGTGAAGCCCCATTCTTGTTTGTTAAGAAGAAGGATGGTTCGTTCCGTATGTATATACACTATCGAGAGATGAACAAGCTAACTATCAAGAACCGCTACCCTCTTCCTAGGATCAATGACTTGTTCGACCAACTGTAAGGGTCACGGTATTTTTTGAAAATAGATCTTTGATCCGGCTATCATCAGTTGAGAGTACGCGAAGAAGATATTCCCAAAAACTACATTCAGGACGAGGTACGGACATTTTGAGTTCACGGTCATGCTCTTCGGTCTAACTAACACCCCCGCGGTGTTCATGGACCTTATGAACCGAGTATGTAGGCTGTATCTTTTCAAGTTTGTCATTGTCTTTATTGACTAAATCTTAATTTATCCAAAGTCCAAAGAGGAGCATTAGGTTCACCTGAAATTGATACCGGAGTTGCTTGAAAAGGAGAAATTGTTTTGAAAATTCTTAAAATGTGAATTTTGGCTACAAGAGGTTCGTTTTCTCGGACATGTAGTGAACAATGAAGGTATACATGTGGATCCTAGTAAAATTGAAGCAGTGAAAAATTGGAAACCCCTGAAGACCCCAACCGAGATCTGTTCGTCCTTAGGATTGGCAGGATATTATAGGTGATTTATCGCAAATTTCTTGAAGATTGAAAAACCTCTCGCCCTGTTGACTCAGAAAACAAAAACAAGAAGTTCAAGTGAGGTGATGAGCAGGAGATCGCTTTTCTGACATTAAAGGACATGTTGTGTGATGTCCCGATTCTGGCACTTCTCGAAGGCGTAGATGATTTTGTAGTTTAATGTGACACGTCGAACCAAGGTTTTGGTTGCACTTTGATGTCGAGAAACAAAGTGATAGCAATCCATAAGAAGAACTACACCACTAATGTTTTGGACTTAGGTGCAGTGGTATTTGCTCTTAAAATGTGGAGACACTACTTGTACGGAACAAAGAGTGTTATCTACACTGATCATAAAAGCCTTCAGCATATTTTTGATCAAAAATAATTAAATATGCATTTGAGACGATGGATAGAACTTTTTAGTGATTATGACTGAGAGATTCGCTACCATCCAGGTAAAGCGAACATAGTAGCTGATGCATTGAGCAGGAAGGAATGGATGAAACTGAGACGAGCTCGAGCTATAAGCATGACGTTTCACTCTAGCATTAAGACTAAGATACTGGAAGATTAGAGTGAAGCTTCCAAGGTCATCAATACTCCGGCAGAAAGGTTGCGAGGATTTGAGAAGCAGCTTAAAAGGAAAGAAGACAACAGATTGTATTTTGTTGAACGAATTTGGGTGTCGGCTTATGGAAATTTGAGAACTTTGATCATGAATGAAGTCCACACTACAAAGTATTCTGTACATCCTGGAGCAGACAAGATGAACTATGATCTACGAGACTTATATTGGTGGCTTGGAATAAAAAAGAATATTTCTATGTACGTTAGTAAATGTTTGACTTGCTCTAAAGTCAAAGCAGAACATTAGAAACCCTCGGGATTTCCTTAACGGCTAGAGATTCCTGAGAGAAAATAGGAGAAGATCATTATGGACTTCATAACCTAATTACCGAGAACCAATAGCGGACACGACTTAAATTAGGTCATTGTCGATCGACTAACCAAATCTGCGCATTTCTTAGCCATTCGTGAAGACTACAAGATGGAAAGTTTTGCAAGACTATACATCAACAAGATCGTAGCAAGGCACGGGTGCCTATATCAGTCATATCTGATCATGACAGTAAGTTTCACATCATGATTTTGGCAATCGCTACATAAACCATTGGGGAAGCGACTGGATATGAGTACCGCTTACCATCTACAGACCGATGGTCAGAGTGAGCGTATCATGAAAACATTAGAAGATATGCATACGGCGTGTACAATTGACTTTGAAGGAAACTGGGATACTCATCTACCCTTAGTAGAATTTCCATACAACAACAACTACCACCCGAGTGTCAAATGTGCTCCTTTTGAAGCATTACATGAAAGGAGGTGTCGCCTAGGAACGGCGTGGTACGTTTCGATAATAGAAGCAAGCTTTTACCAAGATATGTAGGATCGTTCGAGGTTGTCAATGAGTGGGTCCTGGTGCTTATCGTTTGCCTCTACTATAAGAACTTGTAGAGATTCATGACATATTCCACGTGTCAAACTTGAAGAAATTCTTGGCCGGCGTAAATTTGAACGTATTGCTAGAAGAAGTCAAGATCGACGACAAACTACATTTTGTTGAAGAACCTATGCAAATCATGGACCGTGAGGTCAGGAAGCTGAAAAAGAGTCGGATTCCTATTGTAAACGTTCGTTGGAGTCCCCGACGAGGACCAGAACTTACTTGGGAATGAGAAGACGAGATGAAGCGCAAGTATCCGCAACTGTTCGTGAGCGATATGGCATAGGTCGAGCAACTGAAATTTTTGGACGAAATTCCCTTTAACAGGGGAAAACTGTGTCATCCGTCAATTTTGAGGACAGTAACCGAAAGCAAACATATGATAATTGACTCTCTTGATTTTCTATGGAGTCACTTTTATGTGGTCGCATTACTCTTAGCTTTTAACGCATGTCTTTGTGCAACTCGTGTTTCACGTCGCTATTTATTTATGAGCCTTTAAATTCTACTTTCTAAATTTTCTAGAATTTATTTGACTATTTTTAGTCGATTTAATAAAAATCGTCGTTTTAATTATTCGCGAGTCGAGCTTTGGTTAATTATTCGTCTTGACGATCGAGAAATCAACAATTCCATATTTTAGCTTCGAGAACTTAATTATTTTATTTTCATACTTTCTTTCGATATATAACCGCGTCAAAATCGTGTTTTTATAACTTATAACACGTGTATTAAATAATTGGGCCCAGGACTAAATAATTGGGCCCAGGACTAAATAATTCAAGTTTATATAAATTTAACAAAAAAAACTACAACCCAAGCCCACATCCCCTCCCTTGGCCGGATACAAGCCCAAGCAAACATTCTTTATAATTATTTTTTTCTACACTTCGATACAATCTAGGATTAGAACTATTTATATATATATATATCTTACTCCTTTTATAAAAATACATAAAAACACACAGTCACAACAAACACAATGACTCTCTCCTACCCCTTCTCTCTGTTCGATCGAAGTACACAAGAAAACACCAAGAATCATAATGTTTCAACCCCAAATCACCTCCATTTAATCCCAAATCACTAATAAACTAAACCCCATTAATCTCTAACAAAGATAAATCACCATGCATCAATTTTTACAAATTCAATCACCATGCATCAATTTTTACAAATTCTTGATTTTATTGAATATTGATTTCATGGGTTTATGAAGATTGGGTATAACTGGTGTTGCAAGGGTTCAAGATTAAGTGTTTCTAACAAGTTTGGTGAAACAAATCAAGAATTTCAGGTCTTTATTTTGTGTTTATGAGGTTCGGCCATGGTCAAGAAACCATAAGGGTTTATGGTTTTTATCTTCTAACTATTTCATTGTATGTTTGTAAGTATCCTAGTTAATTTTTGTGTTGATTTGATTATATATATTACTTGCATGTGTTTAGTTTTATGTCGAGAATCCATTGATGGTTATGCATGCTGCGTTTTTAGGATATTGGATAGTTTAGGATGATTAGCATTATTAATAGGTTAGTTTGAGCATATTGGAATTGTTGTTGATGCGAAATATTAGCAATTTGTAGGTGTTATAGAACCCCTATTTAGATCAGAAAGTTTAGGCTCTTGTCGGCAAAATTGTGATATGGTAAACTGAGTTTTGACTTAGAAATATGATAGGTTATGTCCGTAGCTTCGTGGTGCTAGTTCACGCGTCTGATAACTCCTAAAAACAAGTTTTCTACGCTAATTAGAAGTTTGGAAATTTGTTTTCTCGAATTCTGCATTCGGAAACTTTTGCGCAGAATTTTGGGTCAACTTGCGTGTGTCATAACTAAGTCATCCAAAAAAAAAATTATAGAGTTTATTGACTCAAAAACTAAGTTCGACGAGTCTACTTTCTAACGAAAAAGGCCTCATGGATTTTCAGTAAGTATAAGTGTTGATCCTAATCTGAATAGATCTTTCTAGCCTGTTAAGGGTGGTAGCTAATCTGGATAGATCCAAACTAACTACAAGAGAAACAATGACTATGAACAATATAAGTTATGCGGAAACTAACTTATACTGCTAAGAAGAACAATGAATAAAACAGAACTTTGATTACTATTAATCTGCTAGGTTACAGATTACTAACTATGAATATTTGTGAAACTTGTATATCTAACTAGTGCCGTAGGGTTCCTTTTATACACCAAGGAAACCCTAATGGGCTTACAAAACGCGTTAAGTGATCATGCATATCTATTCCTAATATATCTCATGCATATCACTTAAGCAGTACTATCTATATATGCTAGCAGTACTAACTTACTACTAACAGTACTAACTCTACTACCAGTACTAACATATATACTGGCAGTACTAACTATTTATAACTAACAGTACTAACTACTTAGTCTATTTTCTTGAATCTTTAGCATTCTTCACCAGCAGCACTAAGTAGAACTAGCAGTAGTAACTTGTATAAGTAGCAGCACTAAGTTGTAGAAACTTCTAAAACCCAACAATCCTCCCCTAAACATGATGTTCACTTGTTAACCTTCATGTTTCTTCACTTTGAGCTTCTTAAACACTAGGAGGATGTATCGAAACACACTGCTACTCTTTAATCTGCTCTTTGATGAACTTGAACTCTTTTGTTACTCTGTAAACTTGAAATTCTTTAACTTCTAGTCTTTGTCATCATCACAACATCTCAGTAACTCAGCAACACAACAACACCAACTAAGTTGGCCTTGTAGTTTTTGGCAAACTACCAGCCATAAACGGATTTGATATTTCTTTACCAGTAGCCTTTTTCTCTGGAATAGCCAATGCTTCATTACAATAACATGGTGCATTGATAACCATATAGTTTTGAGTAAACTATCAACTATCAATGGATTTAAGATGTCTTTACCAAGAGCCGTTTGCTTTGGACTAGCCAATTCTTTGCTGTAAAGCATGGTGAGTTGAGAACCATATAGTTTTTGGCAAACTATCAGCCATTAACGAATTTGAGAAGTCTTTACCAGAAGTCGTTTGCTCTAGACTAGTCAGTTCTTGATGTCTGTTAGACATGGTGAACTGATGACCATTTGTTGTATGGTTATAAATCCAACACTTAAATATCCTTCTTACTTCCATCATAGCTTCCATATTCATCAATCTGCTTTTGAATGAACCTAAGCAGATTATAAGCACTTTTACTTGCAGACTCGGCTATCAACTTCAAAGACATCATCCTCTCAAGTGTTTCTTTTCTGAGTGGATATTTTCTCTGTGCAAGCATATAAATCTCAGTATCATCTTCCAGTGTCAAGGTATGAACTCCACAATTCTAAAAGAAATTCCAGCTCTTAAGAATCTATATTTCTTGATTCTGCCAGAGTTCATCTTCTGTATATGCGTCAAACATTATCCTTAAATCTCCCTAAAGAACTAGATCAACACCTTCTGGAGTAGTTAATTCAAACATATGCATCACCAGGTTATATAACTCCTCAAGATCTAGCCTATCA
This sequence comes from Tanacetum coccineum, assembly GCA_026074375.1. Lineage (NCBI taxonomy): Eukaryota > Viridiplantae > Streptophyta > Magnoliopsida > Asterales > Asteraceae > Tanacetum > Tanacetum coccineum. Next base: position 1,863 of record BQNB010020993.1, on the reverse strand, counting down.
AACATTTTCACCATCTCAGAAAAGGTTTTAATCCATCTAGAACTTTCATCAGATCTAAAGATCATGTAGTAGATGCACTCTGCTCCATGTCTGTTAAGATGATAGAATTTTAATGACCAGTTGATGATTAGAAATCTCTTCTCTAGGACTTCATAATCTATTATTCCTTCTTCATCTGGAACTAGCTTTAGAACAGTCTTTAGATGCTCTTCTTCTTTAAGATCAGAATCTGTCTTTTGCATTCTAGACTTCTTTATTGCTTTCATCTTAAGTCTTATGCCTAGTATTTTTCTTGTACTCTCTTTATTTCCTTCTTACTTAACTTCAACTTTAGTACTGTCAGGTTCTTCAAGAATCCTTTCCTCATGTACACCAGCTACCTTCTTATTCATCTTCTAAATCAATCTTTCATCCTCCTCCGACCCAATAGGAACAAAATCTGCAATTCTTTCCTGTTCCTTGATGTATAATACTTGAATCTCTTCAAGAGTATTTTTGTTCAGCTGAGCATGTTTATATCTACCTGTATGTTTAAGGTAGGTCATCATTAGGTTTCTCAGTTGTGATTTTGTTGGAGGTTTATTCCTGATTTGCAGCTGCTCTTTCTTTAGCCAACTACTTCTTCCTATTTTCAAAATACTCTGCAAGTAACTTGGCTCTTTCATCCACAACATACTTTTCCTGTTCTTCTTAAGTCCATCTGACAGCTAATTCATGATCAACATCTATTCTTGCTTGAACTTCATCATACAAATTTACAATGTAGTTCAAAGATGCTTATTCTTGTCTTTGTCTCTCCAATCTAGCTTCATCATCAAGTTCTTCTTGAACCTTTAATGCTATTTCAACATCTCTCTCAATTTATACTTCACCTTGATCCTTTGATTTTACTTTTACTGGTTCTTCCTCAAGAACCCCTTTGCCTTTGTCTTTAGGATCATTTTTTGGAAGTGGCTTCAAGGTCAAAACTGATCTTGCAGGTCTTTTAGTATCTTTCTTTTCTTTGATTTTAACTCCTTTAAGCTTTGCCTTGTTACTTAACATTACCAGAGCATCAGCAAGAATAATATCTTCATCTTCAAAGACACTTGTTGTAGTAGGAGGAGTCATTGGAGTAGCAGTACTAACTTTTGATCTGCTGGTAGTACTAATGTTAATAGCAGTACTAACTCCTATATTACTAGCAGCATTAACTGGTTCTTCATTGCTTCCTTCCTTTTCTAAAACCTCTGTATCATGTGTTACATTTTGCTCCCCAGTCTCTTTACTTTGCCTCTCCTCAGTCACAACTTCCTCTGTGTCCATATAGTCCATACCATGGGCGAAATCAGCATCAAGATTATCAAAGGCATCCAAGGTGGTCCCGGTTTGACATTTTTCTTCCCCTGTTTGGATACAGGCTCCTTCTGTCCCAACCTTTTCTTCATAGACAACCTTTTCACACTCTTTAACCATGCTCTGTGGTTTGAGATACTTGGCTTGTACTCCTTCTCCAGCTTCTTGATTCTAGTTTTCAATTTAAGGATCTTTGCAACCTGAGCATCCTTGGCAGTCTCCAAAGCAAGAACCCTATTTGACAAGTTAGTGCAAAGAGATAATAACTCCTCTAGATTCAAGCCACCCTCAGCTCTTTCAAATGTGTTACCACCTGAATGAGGACTATCATTGGATAACTGAACCTGATCCCCTTTATTCCCACCAGCGCCCTCTAAGTTCATGCTAGGGCTATGGGTATTGTCAGGTCCAAATGATGATTCTGTAACATGAGGTTGGTCTCCTACACTAGGTTGAGTAGGAGAAGGTGTTGGTTGGGGTTCAGTGGGTTGTTCTGAACCTTCACCCTCCTCTACTTATGCAGATGCC